>AFIY01000643.1:0-28965 GCA_000223825.2 Zymoseptoria passerinii SP63
TGTGGGCCATTTGGAGCTCCGTCGTAAGGCACCCCCATAGCTCATATTGCTAGCTGCAGCTACCCAGTTGACCTCTCGTAATCGCTGGTACTCCCTTGCGCGCGATACACAGGACATGCCATGGACGGCCAAAGGGTGGAGGGCTACTGATGAAGCCTCCCAACAACGGCCGAGCCCCCCATCAGGCTTTAGACATGATGAGGTTCTCGTTCTGCGATCGTTTCCAACGGATATTTAACACCTCATACATGGAGCGCTCAAAGATCGAAGCAGCGCCACTGCTATTTGACCCAGCAGAAAATGGTACGTTGCATCGTCCGACAAGGCGAAGCATCTGGAACCGTGTATACAACCCCGACTCTCTCTTCCGCGATGATCGATCTACCCGTTGGCAATGGTTCCTCCTGGCGCAGGTGATGCTTTTAGGCATCTACTACGGGGCGTTCTCTCTTTACAATCGACAAGACCACTGCTCTGGCAGTCTTGTCTTTTGTGAGTTATCAACCAACATCGGTTTGCTCGCTCGGTCTGATTCAGTGCACAGCGCCCGCCGAAGAACATGTAAAATACCAGATCAAACGCTTCAACGCGGAACTCGTCATCGACAGCGAGTTCATCGGCGAACCAAGTCCCTCGAGTGATCTTGCATGGCGCAGACTCTTGCAAAGTTCGCCTTTCCATGCTTGAAATCGAACCGAATAGGACGCTGACTTGATTGCACAAGACATGAACATAGCTGTGCCAGCTGTCGACCTACAGAGGCTCGGTATTGACTCCATCCAGGTGCCAGACGAGCCGGGGATGTACATCGCTGGTCTCAGCGTTTACCACGAGCTTCATTGCTTGAAACGCCTACGTCAGTACACTTGGTTGGACTACTACTTCCCGAATCAGACCAGTGAAGAAGCCAGGATTCACAGATTACATACCGGTAAGCTTGAAGTGAGCTCGAAGCAGACTGGCCGATATCTGACCTCCTCCCAGATCACTGCATCGATGTCCTCCGCCAAGCGATTACCTGTCACGCCGACGTCTCCCTGTTCACGCTACAGTGGTCTACTGAGGGATTGATGCCTCGTGCTGATTTCTCCAATGAGCATCAGTGTGTCGATTGGGATGCGCTCGATTCCTGGGCCGCCGAACGATCGATTCCCGAGGAGAAAATGGCGCGGTTGCAGCACCCGCTGGATGGTAAGTCAAAGCATCCAAAAGACGCTACTCGTACGTGATGACTGAGTCGATGTACTCCTGGCAGGACCTGCTTTTCCAGATGGTAAGGGAAGTCGTATCGGAGGGAGCGAGGATCATAGCCCAACTATACATGTCCCATAGCGGCGAACAGCGCAATCGAAGCCGTACATTTGCACTCGCCCCCGAAGGTCGATGATCTGGATCGCCTATGGCTCTTTGCGGCGAAGTAGATTGCCATGATCGCAGTACATCACCCGAGGTAGATCCGATGATCGTTGGAATCAAGTTGGCAGAATCAATCTGATGTCCTGGGCTCGACGTGACTTCATTTCCATTCCTGATGACTTTGCAGTGGGAAACCAGATACAGCCGTAAAGAGTATGATGCCTTGGAGGACTGGGTAAAGAGGCATCTTCGAAAAGGATTCTGGAAGTAGTTTGTCGACCGGAGAAATGTTAGATCCTGACGAGCAGTCCAGCGAGTAGATTGACCCGTGAATGAGTACCGGTCACTACCGTACCATGCGTTCTGGCCTTTGCTCCGACACGTGTGAAGTTTTCGCAGGCCTGACATGGACGAGAGCATTAGTCAGTCAGTTGATGGTTGTGGATGCCTGAGGCTGTACATGCTTAGTCATACCTTCACGTCCATATACCTCCCTTCTTCCTTCTTCTTCCTTCTTCCTTCTAATAAATAGGTAAACTGCCAATCAATCACGTATTGGCCCATAAAATCAGTCGGGCCGCCGAAGGAAGTCGTCAGCACCGTCGGCATCGCCCGAGTGTAGTCTATTATCTATCATCACTCGCTTCTTACAACGACCAGAAAGGAATACAGCATGTGGCCGCTGCGGATGGCCGTCCGTGTTGAATCATCTACAGGCTTTTATTGGTTTGATCTCCATGCAAACAGGCCTTTCACGCTCAGACCGGGGTCGGACGCTGAGCACTCCGATGCGTTCGGCCCTGCTAGAACTATACTGTACACCGTACATTGTCGGTGTACATTGTTAGCTTTCGAACTACTCTGATCAGGGTTTCGCTCTACCGGGCGCTTTCGCAGGCAAATGAACGAGAACGCAACTCGCACTATCTTATCGTGAGTCTGTGACCATTCTTCCACTCCAACTCTTTCTACTACGCCAAAACTGATCTCGCAATAAGACTTCCAACCCCAAGGACAACCGAACAGTCAAGGCCTTGTGTACGCTTTCATCCTGTGCCGGAACTCAAACTCTCATGCCGTTCCACGTCAAAGAACGCTGGGCAGCGTACACCGAGATCCTGGAGGCCTTGCGGTATGCGTGGTGGTGTTCGTATACAAGACCGCGCTACCGTCGAACGGACACAGGATTGACCGGAGATTAGGTCTACTGCAGTCCTTCGGCAGAGGCGAACGCCGGGATGCGCTCGCCCACAGTTTCGTCATGTGGTATCAGGATTTAGGTAAGCTGGCGGAGCCGACAAACCGCCTAACTCACCAACAACGATCTGATCTACCCGTTGAGTTGTAGGACTGCACTTTGCCAGATTCGCAGAGGACAGGACCCCCGTGCCTCGTCTCGTCGGCCTTGCTTCAGAAACGGTGCTCGAGCTCGGACCTGGAACAGGCAACAGCTACCGCGACTCAGATCTCTCGGGCGGTGGGAATCGAGCCGAATGGGATTCTAGTGCAGACGCTGAGGGAGAAGCTGGCGGAGTTTCCGGCTTTGAAGGAAGTGTATATGCCTGTGCACGCCGCCTTGGAGGACGAAGCGGCGTTGGAGAAGTATGGGATTGTGAGCGATAGTGTCGATTCGATCGTGTGCATGCAGGTGCTTTGCTCCGTCGAGGACCCGGGGGAGGCTGCGAGGATTATCCATCGTCTGCTTAAGCCGGGTGGGAGGTTTATATTCTTGGGAGAATTATGCGAGTACGGATTGGTTTACGAGAATCGTTCAGCGTAAGTCTTGCATCCTGCAGCATTTAGATTGACGCGGCGTCCATCTGATTGAGTATGTGGGCTCCAGGAGCGTATAATCTGATCTGGTCACCACTCATCGGCCACGGTCATCTCGGAGTGAACGTCCGGGCCGCCGTACTCCGCGCCGGCTCGTGGGATGCGATGGAATTGGGTCATGGTGAGATGAAGGCCTACAACTTGACGCCGCGTGTTTGGGGCTGTCTGACAAAGCAAGGGGAAGGGACATAGGTGTGAGAATGCTCGTGGTCCCGCTGAAATTGAAGCATCGTCCAATTCTAAGACAAGCCGTACCACCAGAACAGCGAACGTTGCTATGCAAAACCCCAGCGTACCTTACTACCCCAGGAGCACGGTAAGGGCTGCATCTTCGCTAGGAAGATCGAGATGCAACAACGCAAAGCTTGAACGAGAAAGGACACGAAGGAAACTCTTTGCTTCACCGAAAGCTGTAGACTAACCTACAGCTGATCATTGTCTTTCGTCCGCTTGCTACACGCGAGCGAGGTGACTCTTATGCTCTCATCGAAGAAGCCTCCAAAACCCTTTCAGCTCTCCTCTATCAACGCAGCAGAACAAGAGTCAAACCCCATCCCTTTCCCAAAAAATACCCTCCATCAATCATCTCCCCAGAAATGGAGCTCCAACTCCACCTCCTCGAGCAAGACGAAGCGCCTCCCACCAACAACCTTGTCGATACACTCACCAAACTTCTCAATCTAATCGGCAAAATCATCCTGGTCTTCCTCGGCTTCTTCGCCGCGCTCATCATCGCCGTCATCGTCCACGTACTCGACCGTTGGCATGGCGCCTATCCACAACACCGTGGCAGACGCTACTTCTATCCGGCGGTCTTCTTGCTCGTAATGCTTTTGGAGGGGTCCTGTTCGCGGGTCCGGGGTGGGGTGATGTGGCTGCGGTGGTGTTGATGGGGGTCTGGTTGTGATCAGGCGGACGTGTCGCAGCGTAACGTATTAGGCGGATCGACGGTGTTCTGTCGTGGGACAGGCGTCCTGCAATAGTGGTGAGCTGATCTCGGTGCATTCGAGTGTATTATTGTCGTCGGTCGTTGACCGTACGTACAGTGACTTGGTTACCATCCGAGGCATTTTACGTGCTCTCTGCAATGTACTGCCGCGTCCATTTGGGTGTTTTATGAGTGAACCATCACGGTATTATTTTCCCGCGAGCGATGAACAAGCCGAGAGAGATCATTCGGGCACTGCGTTGCGAGTTGTTTGTTGTAGGAAACATGAAGAAGATATGTCAAGATGATGAGGTGTTCTTGACGCCAGAGAGAGAGAGAGAGAGAGCTGCCCGCTTGCCCGCCTGCTTGCTTCCTAGGTTCACCGAGCTTCATCCACCGAGAGAGATCCCGTCGGTCGGTCAGGTGCTACCTAGCTACCTTACGCCTCCTCCACTTACATAAACAGTACTATCTGCCTCAGGTCACCACTGCCCACCTCGACCTCACCGACACCTGCCTGCATATCTCGACCGCCGATAAGATTCTTGTCCCCCCCCCCGCCGATAAGATTCTTGTCGACCGACGACTGCTGCCAGTGACCGGCTTGCATCGCATACCGATAGCTGCTCGACGCGGCCCCCCCCCCCGCGCCCCCCCCCCCACCCCGATCTCCCCGGGCTGGGCAGCTCCGAGCAGAAGATATCACAACCACCACCACTCTATTGAGCAGACTGTCACGGGTGCAGCTGACCAGGCACATTTGAAACATTGACCTGGCCAGCAGCGTTGTCATACACCCTCTGCCTGCGGCCATATCGTCTTCAGGCAGCATCGCAGCTCCACCAACTCACACGACCTTACACACCCTCTCCTTGAGTACTCAACACCTGAGTCCCATGTCTGCGGTCGGATGAGGCCAGCAGAACAACCGGACCATCCATCACCGACAAGCACCAGGCGTGCTTCCAGTCTCCGCGCTGGATAACGAGCCTCAACACCACTCCTCCCCACTCATTCCCGCCGGCCCAATCGAATCCTCCACTGTCCGTCCTGAACAGGATCCTTCTCGAGCACTTGAATCTACTGCCCAAACATCGAATCATTCTTATCCAGAACCTACCCGCGACCCTCCATCGACTATCGACCATCACGATCCTCCCGCCTCCGACATCGATCCTTCCGATCGCCCACGCAAGCGAAGACGACAGTCGTCCCCTTCGAACAATCGCGACAACACCACTTCCTCCGTCTCTGGCAGAAGCGGTTCACACGGCACGCAGGTCCGAAAGCGTGCCCGCGGCTTGAAGGACGAATCAGCTTCCCCAGAGAACAAGACTATGCGGCCTGACGACACGGATGAGCACAGCAACAGAACACAGTCGAGACCGTCCGCCAATGGTGCATCACAAAATGGCTCCTCGCCGCATACCAACGGGTCCGTCAAGAGCGAGACAATTGGGCATCACACAAATGGGAATGGTACGGAGGCGGTGAGGATACGGAACAAGGAGCCATTCTACGGACACGACAGAGAAGAGGTCACGCGGATAGTACTGCAGAGTCTGAGTGATATGGGATTCAGAGGTGCCGCGGAGCAGCTGTCGAGAGAAAGTGGCTATGAGTTGGAGATACCAAGGGTGGCGGCGTTTCGGAACGCTGTGCTGCATGGCAATTGGGAGGAGGCTGAAAGTCTGCTGTTCGGGGTGGAAACGGTCGAGCTGGATGAAGGTGGTGTATCTCTTGGAAACGGACACTCCAATGCAGCATCATATCGGAAGAGCAGCAGAGCAGCGGCGACAGGCTATCATTTGGGAGTCAAAATGGGAGCTCAAGACAAGGACTACCGCTGGCTGAGGGAGCTGATACAACGTTGCTGAGGTTCCACCTTCGACAACAAAAGTATCTCGAGCTCCTGGAACGGAGGGACCTCACGTCGGCTTTATCGGTGCTTAGGAACGAGCTCACGCCGCTGAAGACTGACGTGGGAAGGCTGCATTTTCTCTCGAGGTGAGATTGGCCCTTTGTGAGCGACATCTTCCATCTACTAACCACCTTCACAGCCTCGTCATGTGTCCGTCAACAGCAGACCTCCGCAAACAAGCCGACTGGGACGGCGTCTCAGGCTCCAGCCGAACAGTCCTCCTCTCCGAAATCTCCAAGTACATCTCACCTTCGGTCATGATCCCCGAACACCGCCTCGCAACACTCCTTACCTCCGTCCAAGATGAGCAAATCCGCAATTGTCGATACCACAACACTATCGTCCCGCCCTCTCTCTACACGCCCCACGACTGCTCCGCCGACGACTTTCCCCTTCACACCCTCCTCGAACTCTCCCACCACACCGACGAAGTCTGGCACCTCGAATTCTCCCACGACGGCAGTCTCCTCGCAACGGCAGGCCGTGACGGTCTAGTCTGCGTCTATGACACCGTCCGCTGGCGGCTGAAACACGAGTTCCGCGAACATGAACGTAGCCATCATCACCCTCCCAGCTCCGTCATCTCTTCGATCCCGCACGCTTCCTCCAGCGACGATCGTGGCGTCTGCTACATCGCCTTCTCACCAGACGACACGCACCTCATTTCCTGCTCAAAGACCAACGACTTTGTCATCGTCAACGTCCGAACTGGTCAACGTGTGGCTCATGTCGATGACTTTGACTACCCGGTCTCGACCGCCGCCTGGTTACCAGACTCGAAACACTTCGTCATCGGCTCGCAATCATCTCACCGACCTCTCGGACTCTACTCCCTCGCCGACTGCATGCCCACCCGCGCCGGCAACAGTCGAACCCCCGAACTTCACTCCTGGCGCGAGTCACCCTCGAGATCCCACCCGTCAGACGACCGAGCCAGCTCCTTCCGCATCACAGACTGCAGTGTCAACACCGCCGGAACACGCATGGCCGCCGCCACACTCGATAGCCGGATACTGCTGTTCTCGCTGGACGAACGGGAGGGGTATAAGAAGTTGGCGGACTGGAAGTTGGAGGAGAAGTCGATGAGTATCAATTTCTCCCGGGATGGGGAGGTGTTGCTGGCGAATATGAATGAAGGGAAAGTGCTGGCGTTGAACAGCGAGACGGGGGAGGAGATGAGGAGGTATGAGGGCATGATGCAGAAGGGATTTGTCATTAGGAGTGGTTTTGGAGGGGCAGGAGAGGGGTGTGTCGTCAGTGGGAGTGAAGGTATGTTTTCAGGAGATGCGGTGGTTCGAGTGGGTGATGCGGATGATTTGCTGACTGGGATTACTGCAGAGTCCAAAGTCCTCATCTGGCGCCGCAGTACAGGCGCGCTTGTCGCGGCTCTCGATGCACATGCTCCCGGAGCCGTGAATGCCGTTGCGTGGCATCCGAGAGACGAGAGGGTTTTCGCCAGTGCTGGGGACGATCGACGGGTGAGGATGTAAGTTCTCCCCATCTCCTCACCTGCGCGGTGCACATGATCGAGCGACATGCTGACGATTTCTTTCACAGTTGGACTTCTGCGTCGGCGATACGAGCTGCTGACGGCAGTGGGACGGCTCTCGGGGGTGAACAGGACAATGCGGTGTCTATGGGGTCGAGATCTGATAGATTGAATGGGAGGAGTAGCAGGTCGTTTGCTTTTGGGGCGAGATGACGTTGCAGGGTGGATGGAGGGAGGACTGAATGAATGAATGGCATTTATTTGCACCAGCGGGGCGCTTTTGCTTGCTTGCATGAGGATGGATGGATGGATGGATGGATGAATGAGGTCGAAGTCTGGATACTTGTCTGTTGTGCATAATGCATCCCGACTCATACCAATTGTCTTCTCTCCCGCCCAGGACTCGGGCCGACAATGCCCCCAGGCTTGGTAGTCAAAGTGTACGGCAGACAATTCTTCTTCTTCTTCTTCTTCGCGTACAACATTCACATGATAATAATAATGTCCAAAAGGACATGGTGTACACACCAGAGACAACCCCGAGGACTTTGCATGTGACAGATAGGCGTGCAGTGCAGTGCAGTGCAGTAGACGAAAACGAGAACGAGCGGATTATTTTTCTGTGCGGGGACCCACCCCCCATCCCAATCTCCCCAGAAGAAGCAACACGTCGGGGGTTTGATTTTTGCTTTTGGGGCGCCCCTATCAAAATCACCCACACTGCGACTTCTTTATTCTATCCTTCTCCGTTGTGGCATACCTGGTCTGGTTACTTCGGCGGCTTCTTCGGCTTCTTCTTCTTCTTCTTCTTCTTCTTCTTCTTCTTCTTCGTGTTTCTGGTCACGGACGGTGGTCCCTTGTTACTTTCCCGTCAATCTTTTGAGGAAACTACCGACCACTACCACCATCACCACCACCATCACCCGCCACTTCAATCGCACTTCCACCTGCGTCGACGCTCCTTCTTCCCTATTTAGCGTCCTGCCGCTGAGAGCATCATCCACCCGAAAACGCGAACCGAACTCCACCGTCCTCGCGCGACTTTTGAGAAACCTTTTTCTCGACACCCTCCCAAAAGAGACGCGTCTCCCACCTTTCACCCTCACCCTCACACACACACACACACACCACAACACCCACGAATCACACGCAATCATGGGCGCCTCCCCCGACTGGCTGCAAATCGGCCTCCCGACCCTCGATCGCCCCTTCGGCCTCGCCCTCTGGCCCATCTTCAGCAAAGCCTTCACAGCCATCAAAGGCTACACCCCCGATGACTTCCGCTTCATCTCCGGCAAGACGCCCATGGCCTCCATGGCCGAGACGGCGCTGTTCCTGATCTCCTACTACATCATCATCTTCGGCGGGCGCGAATTCATGCGTGAACGACCGGCGTTCAAACTCAATGGACTGTTCAAGATTCACAACTTCTACCTCACGGCCATTTCGGGGGCGTTGTTGTTGCTGTTCTTGGAACAGTTGATTCCGACGATCACGAGGAATGGGGTGTTTTATGCGATTTGTCATTACAATGGCGGGTGGACGCAGCCGTTGGTTGTGTTGTATTATGTGAGTTCTTTCGCAAAGAGAAGGAGAAGGGGAAGAGAAGTCGAGACGAGACGAGATGGATACAACACAAAGCATACAATCAGCACACACACTGACAACGATCATTCTCACAGCTCAACTACCTCACCAAATACCTCGAACTGATCGACACCTGCTTCCTCTTCCTCAAGAAGAAACCCCTCACCTTCCTCCACACCTACCACCACGGCGCCACCGCTCTCCTCTGCTACACCCAACTCCTCGGCCACACGGCCGTGTCCTGGGTGCCCATCACCCTCAACCTAATGGTGCACGTCGTCATGTACTGGTACTACTTCCAATCCGCGCGCGGCATCAAAATCTGGTGGAAGAAATACATCACCATTCTCCAAATCACGCAATTCGTCATCGATCTCGGATTCGTCTACTTCGCCTCCTACACCTACTTCGCCTCGCGCTACTTCCCCTGGCTGCCGAGTTTCGGCATCTGCGCCGGGGAGGAATTCGCCGCGATTGCGGGCATGGCGATTTTGAGCAGTTATCTGTTCCTGTTCATCGGGTTCTACTTCAACACCTACAAGAAGCCGGTCAAGAAGGGTAGAGGCCGCGCGACGAGTGCGCTTGTGGAGATGAAGGACGAGCAGGTTCCAGACGCGAGTCAGGTCAAGAGAAGGTTCTCCGGTGGACCGGCGAGTTTGGCGGGATACGTCAAGGATGCGCAGAATGGGGCGGCGACGACCGGGGCGAGCCCGAACGCAAGGGTGACGAGGAGCCGAAAGGCATAGGATGCGAAAGATCGGAGACGGTTTGAGAGGTTGACTGGGAGAGGGCGTTGGGATGGGGCGGTCGAGGAGATTGAGGTGGGGAGGGTGAGGGTGGAAGAGGATGAGGATGAGGTGGAGAGGGATGTGGGCTTGACGCCGGGGAGGTGGGTTGATGGGTGTTGAGGAGGAGGAGACCTTCTCGACGAGGAGTGGGAGCGATCGAGCAAGGAGCAGAAGGATTCATCGAAAGATGGGAGACACAAGGACATGGTGGCGTGTGGACTGCATGGCTTTACCTTTTCGCTCTGTAGAACTATGAGCGGCTTTCAATGAGGTGGAGATTACAGCTTGTATCGTAGGAGGTGGGTAGTGGAAGGAATGGGATGAGATGAGATGAAAGGGGAGGAGAGGGGGAGTGGAGGGAGAAATTCGTTGTTTATATATATATCTCTATTTTTTTTTCATCCCGAATTGTGTTGACAAGGAATTTCGTTTGCCTCTTTGTAAGAAAAGAAAAATTTTAAAAAAAAGAGAGAGATCTGACGATGGAGTGGATTTCTCGCGATCGTGAAGGGTAGCGCGAAAAGGGGGTTTGTTTGCCCTGTTCGCTCGGTTTCTTTTTTTCAAATGTACGTCGGTTGCTTTTTGGATGGTGTTTTGAGGGGGATTTTGATGGAGAGAGAGAGAGAGAGAGGAAAGAGAGAAAGAGAGAGAGAGAAGAGAAGGCTAAAGAATGCCAGAAATCCAAAGTACTACTGAGTAGCAGAAGCCATATAGAACTAACCATCGGGGGGGGTTTTTTTTTATTAATTGCTCCATTCCACCTCCCTCGCTCGCTACTCACACACCCACACTTTCACATCTCGCTCCCACACGCCTACCTCGTCGAGACCAAAGCCGTGTGGGCAACGGAGAAAGAAACCCCCCCCCCCCCCCCCCCCCCCCCCCCCACAGGAAGATGGAAAGAAAGTACACACATTTATCTGAGAAAAAAATCAAAAAAAAAATCGACCGGTTTTGCTTATTAAAAACGATGGCGGGCCATTTTCTTTTCTTTTCCCACAAACACAGCTATGAGGGAAGTCTTCGGATCAGGAGAGAAACAGAGTCCGTCGACATGCTTTCGACCGCCAACATCGGAACTCGAAAGTGACGGTCAAACCTGGAGCGTCGTACCTCACGAGTCGGGCGAAGTATCCTCTTCGTCGTCAATGGAGGTGGGAGAAGGCTCCTCTTCGTCGTCAACGGGGTGGGACGCGGGATCCTCTTCCTCCACGGAGCTAGACGCCGAAGCTGGTACGCTACTCGTCAACGGGATCGCAGGCGAGAAGATGGGCGGGAGATCAATGTCCGACGCAGTCGTCGACGATGAACCCGTGACGGTGGTGATGAGGTCCGGAATGGGAATCAGGGTGACTTGCTCGATACTCGTGACCATCGGACTGCTAGACGAAGCAGTCGACGTGACGACCTCTCCGGGAGGAGACTCGACGATGGCCGACACGACGACGTCACCCGGAACGGAGCTGACGATCATCGTCGAAGCGATACTGATGACCGTAGACGTCGGCGGCGGAGTCGCGGGGGAAAGGATCGGTGAAGTCGGAACTCCCACCCCTCTGATCAATACCCCATAACTCCCCTCCACGAGCGTCCTGCCCCCCGCTGCGAACACCACACACCTCGTCGAGCTCGCCATGAACTCAAACGCCACGCACCCGTCGTATGTAGCGCAAGCGTCTAGACATGCTTGGTAGGACTCCGCGGCGTTCGCGTCGGAGGAGTCGGCGATCGGGGCGGCGGCGAGGTAGATTTGTGCGGTGTCGTCGGAGCAGTGGAGGGCGAAGGTTTGGTCGTTGCTGGTGGATTCGTCGGGGAGACTGGCGCAGGCGGAGGGAGTGGGGGAGGCGGTTGGAGGGGTGGAGGGGGTGGAGGAATTGGGGATGGGGGAGACGGGGATTGAGAGGACGCTGCTGGGGCGGGTGGGCGGTTGGTGGTGTTGGGGACGGGGAGGGTGATGAATTCTTCGATGGAGGAGGAGGAGGAGGAAGGCGAGGGGTTTTGGGGGATGGGCAGGACGGTGATTGTGGATTGAGGTGGAGACGGGTCCACGATCGAGGAGGAGATGTCGGATGGCAAGACCGGATCGATCGTCGCGCCGGCGCGGCTCGAACTCCCCGCGGATGTCGTGACGGTCGACGCAACAGTCGTGGTGCCGGTCAATCCCCGCGAAGCCGTCAAGCAGACTGGTGTATCGTTGACATATTCACACGTCTGGAAAGCTGCGCCGGGGAGAGAGGTGCAGCCGTAAGTCGTCGCTGTGATGATGGAGGGCGCTGCAAAGACACCCTCGCGGTTAGCGGAAGGCTGCCTATGGCTTGCGAGGCGGTTTGGAGAACGGTGTAGCCTAACGCTGTGAAGCCGACGAGGAACCGCATTTTGAGCGTGCGGAGATGAACGCTGGGTCAAAATGTTGAGAAGGGTCGTGACTCGAGGTGGAAGATGGGTTTGCTTTCGAGGCGTTTTCGAGGCGTTTTCGAAATTGAGAAAAACAACTCAAGCTTTTGTCGAGGAATGTGGGATGTGTGGTTTGACGCGACACCGATATGATACCCGAGCTTCGCCCTGGGTGGAATCATGATCTGACCCACCAAGTCCGTCCATCGTCGCTCTCTTGCCGGCCCCATCCTCATCATCCCTCACCCCTCAAGACTCAACCTCTCCGCCTCCCCCGCCAAACCCGCCGGTCGACTAAACACCCCACTCCCGATCACAACCCGCCACACCTGATGTCGATGCCCCTTCTCCAAACCCTTCACCACACACCTCCCTCCATCCTCCAACCGGACTCCCTCGTCCACCCACAGCACAGCGTATCTCTCCACTTCGAACTTCCCGTCGTCGTCAGGGAGGGGCGTCCAGGTGACTTCGACGCCGTCCGAACCGAGGGTGTAGACTTTTCTGTTGGGGGGTGGGGGAGCGGTGGTGCGGGTCGCTGCTCCGCGCACGATGTCCGTCCACGCGGATTGGTCGGTTTCTTCGTTGCCGCATTTCGCCCGAGCCTGAAACTCCCATTCTTGTCCGTCAACGGTGAACGTGTTGTCCATTTCACTCGCTCCTTGATGGGTTTCATCCCACTTTTCCTGGCCTACGAGGCGGGAGCGGACGGCGCGTCGTAGCCTCGACTACCGTACACGGGGTCGAAGGAGAAGTGGATGCCGTAGGGGACACCGAAGCAGGCCGGGTTGGTGGGGGTGTGGATCGGTCGTTTGGGGATTTCCTCCGGCACAATCAGGGGAGCGGTGCCGAAATTGAAAGACTTGTGGAGGACGGTGCTGAACGCGGAAGCGATTTGGTACTCGCCGAGTTCATTGGGGTGTAAACCGTCGAACATCCCGGCGCAGCCATCGACGTTCCAGCCGTATGCGCTCGCCACGTCGACGAGTTCCAGATGGGAAGAGTTGTCACGGGAAGGACTGAGTTGGTCCGCTTTGATGGCGTGTTTGAGAAGATTGTTGTACTTTGTCGTCCACTCTCTCAAAGTGGTATTGCCAGGAATCGGACTCCGCTGCGGGACATTAGCCAGCGCAATAGAGATGTCCGGATTCGCGAGCCGGGCACTGGCGATGAATTTGAGCGTGTTCTCGAGTGTCCCAACGTGATCGGAGAAACCCCAGCCCATGTCGTTGAAGCCGAGCATGACGAGGAGCAAGTCGGGCGTGTGGAGTACGACTTGTTCTTGGATTGAATCCTTGGCTTGGAACACTGCGCGGCCCGTGTGGGCGAAGTGCTTGCGTTGGAAGTCGGGGTGGATGGATTCGTTGTAGCCGCCTGTAGTGCAGTCGCGATCCGGTGGACCGGGTTCGTCGGGAAAGCGAGGTGGTTGAGGAGGTTGGTATTCATCGGATGGGCCGGTGCCGATGTATGGACCGACGAAGTTGATTTGTTGCGAGGGTAATTCTTTGCGAAGCCATTCCCATATGCGGTAGCGCCAGGTATAGTCACCTTCGGATCCGTGGGTGATGGAGTCGCCGACGATCATGAGCCGAAGAGGTTTAGATGGGGTGGATTCTGCCGCGTCGCCCATGATAGAGGATGTATGTTCAGTAGAATCGGGCGTGCTTGTTCTGCTATTGCTGCGGGATATTCGTATTGATAATGTGGAGGTTTGATCTATGCTGACATTCGCTGGCGGCGTGTTCGGATTCATCCAGGCAAGGCGAGTCCTGCTTTCTCCTGGAAGGCCTGGAAGGCCTGGAAGGGTGTCCAAGACTGATGGATACAGATGTCTCTTCTTGCGCGAAGTCTGAAAGGGGAGTCGGCGGGTGTAGAGGATGTCCAGTGTCCTAGGTGGTTTTCCCGACCGAAACAGCTTTGTGCTACCTCAACACACTCGGGCAAATTCTGCTGATTCCAAAGTTTTCTTCAAGAAAAGTAGAAGAGTGATATGTTGCTACAAAGATTAAGCAAAGAAAGGATGTCTGTGTCGAAGTGGCGTCACTTTTGAGAGCCTCGGAAGTTGATGCCTGAGGCCACCAGACTTTGGCATACAGAAATGGAGCAGAGGAGCAGAGCCAATGTCAATCGTTCTTCAATTCCATTTTCTAGAACTAGTCCAGTCTTGCTTCCATGCAGAAAAAAATCGACATCATCGGAAAGCGAACATCTACAAAGGGCACACGGCTTCCCCTTCGCTTCACATTCCCCATCCAAGCAATCTTCAACCACCCCCAACCAACACCCAAAAAGACAAACCCATGGGTATCAACAATAAGAGAAACCACCCAAACTCTCCACCCAACCCTACCTACCTACCCACCCAGCCCTCCCATCTCACTCCCCTGCTCCAAAACCCTCTTAGCAACCCCATCGCCCCCCCTCGCACTCCTCCCCATCCAAAAGTACGCCACGCACATGACCCTCGGATCGCACTTCTCCCGATCACTCCCTTTGCCCCTCCCGCCGCCACTCCTCCACTTACTCTCCAGTTCCTCCCGGAATACATCCCCCGTCCTGGCAAAGGGAGCGAGGATAAGCGGTGTCGTGGTCGGATGTGTGAGGTAGAGGGTTGCCAATTCTCGTTGCGCCACGGCGTCGCCTTCGCGGGCGGCGATGGAGAGGAGGTGGGAGGCGGAGGAGAGGGTGAAGGTTGCGATGCCGTCCGGAAGGGAGGTGGAAGAGGGGGAAGGAGAGGAGAAAATTGAGTCGCGGTGGGCTTGAGCGGGAGATGGAGGATGAGGTGCGGTGGAAGCGCCGGGTCGGTTGTTTGAGTGGTAGGCTATGATTGCGTCGGCGGTCTCGACGAAGAGGGTGCGGGAGGAGGATTTCAGTCCCGCGATGGCGAGGCAGGCGTTGGTGAAGGACCGGCCGGCGGGCGTACTGGGGTGTAAGGTCGCGGAGGGGAGGAGAGAGGCGATGTATTGTAGGTCGCGGAAGATGGTGCGTGGTCCGGATGGAAGGAGGGTGGGGTGGGTAAAGAGGTGGCGGAAGGCGGTGACTGAAATGTCGGAGGTGTTTTTGGTGTTGGTAAGAGATGGGTTCAGGGAGGCCATGTATGGCCGGAGCAGACGGTCGATATCGTGTAGACAGCTGAGTTTGGTGGCGGGATTACTGGAGGCGGAGAATTTCTGGAAGAGGCGCGTGAATGCGGCGAGGAAATCAAAGCGGGGAGTCGGGTCCCTCGCTGAGATCTGCGCTCCTTGCGGATGTTCGGCAGCATGGATGGCTTTGAAATGTCGCTCCACCAGCGTCCAGCCCAGGCCAGTCCAGAAGGCAATATCTGTCTCGCTGCCCTCGGTGAACAAGTTCGCTGTCAGGTCGCTTAAAACCAGCGACGTCAACCGTTGTCGTAGCTTCTCCAATGCCGAGGGAGAAGTCTTCTGAGCAAGCCCAGCGTGTTGCTGCTGCGACGACGGCTCCAGCGCCGCCTCGGTCCGAGCAGATCCAACACTTGTCGCGCTGCCCGGAGAGTCCACTTCTGTCATAGCAGGGGACCAGAACGGATTTGAAGACTTGCTCGTCAACGTCGGACTCCTCGCATCCATGTAGTCTCTCGAGCTTGCATTGGACAAGGTTTGCGAGCCGTTGGAAACACGTTCGATGCCTCGCAGCTGCGTCTGGAGCGTCAACATTCCTGACTGTCTATTGCCAGCGTAGAGGCTTGACAGCAGTCCGTTCTTGGAGGAGGCCAGAGAAGCATTCGGCGGTGGGTTTCCCATCTCTCTCGTCAATTCCTCGTCCTTCGCGAACAAGGGGTTCGCATGAATAATCGAGTGCTCAGGAGTCGCGACAAACACACTTTCAACGCACTTCCTCACCTCCATGCACAAGCGATGCAGTCTCTCCTCTCCGCGACACAGATTGTCAATACCCATCTTCTCCAACCACGCCTCCGTCGAGCGGCTTTGCTCATCACTCAACTTATTCGGGCCACAATGCTCGACCTTTGCGCTGAGCAACTCCAGGACCTGCGCTTCCGATTTGAGGTGGAAGGTGTTCGTCGTACTTTTAGTAGCGGACCAGTGACGGAGCGGTGGAGCAAGTCGGGTTCTGGCGACAGAAGAAGACGACTTCTTGGACTTGCCCATTATGCGAAGAGCAGAAGCGATGGAGCGGGCGGAGTCGTAGGCGGCAGAAGGACGAACATGAGATGTATACCACATTTTGTCGCGGAGGAGGGCGAGCGTTGTTACGAGTGGAGTGAGGCAAGAGGTTCGGAGGTGAGCAAGAGGCTGAAGTAAACGTGTCCATTCTTCACATCGCTTCTCGGCCGTCAGCGAGCTGGCTGCAGATTCACGTGCTGTAGCATCGATACGGGAAAGAATGTCACGGAGTGGATCCAGAGATTGGGAAGTGAGCGTTTGGAAGTCCTGGAGCTGTTGGAAGCTCGTGTGGGCGCCGACAAAGTCCGATTGAGCTTCGAATTCCTGAATGCGGCGCTCGAGCAGGCTTTCCAGCTGCTTCTGTACGGTGGAGAGGAGCTCGTCAGCGTTACCAATTCTGGTTGATGGGATGCTATCGAAGCTGTTCAACAGCTGCTTGATAGCTTTCTTTGCCATCACTCGCTCGTGTGTCAAATCCGTGCAGGAGCGGAGATCTCTGGACTCTGGCCTTGCATCGACCTGCGATGACCTGTCGCGCAAAGTCTGGAGATGTTTCGAGCCTGGCGCGATGACCAAGATGTCCCAAGAGGAAGAGTCGCCACTCGCAAGCAAATCCTCCAGCTCCAGACGAGCCTCCTGGATATGCGAATTTTCCTGGACCGGAACACCCTCCCCATGAATCAACGAGCCATCCACAGAATTTGCGATCGCAGGCTGGGACTCTGGGGACCACAGTCCGGAGATTGGAGAGTAGACATCTGGTGTTTTCGCAGCGCCAAAAAGTGAGAAACCGGAGATGGAAGATGCGGAAGACCTCAGACCAGACCTTGAACTGTCAAAGTCCGAGAGAACGGACGCGGGTCTCTGCTGCGGGTACAGAGCATTAATGGACGTCACGATATCCTTCGCGGATAATGCAATAAAAGTTTCCGACCCAGTCTCTTCCGCATGGCGGGTATTCAATCGTGCATCTGAACGAAGATCCTGAGGAGGTACCGGCTGGAATCGAGCCATCACTGCGCTGACACGACGCGTCATGTCCATTGTAGCGTTGCTCCCATGTTTCCTGGCATGCTTGTCAGTGTTGCAAATGCCTCAAGCACTTTCGACATACCATGAGTAAGCGACTTCATAAACGGCCTTTTGCACTCTCGCCACGACCTCGCGTAGGATCCGTTGTCTTGCAATCTCGGAGATGTAGTGATCCGTCAATAAGCCGTGAGCCTTGCAAAGATCAGTCAGCTAGCGAAACCCCATTCTTCCAATGTCTCCAGTTCAACACACCTCCGGTAGTGTAACAGCATCAATCAAAAACGAAGAAGCAAGCCATCTCGTAATCAAGAATTGCGGCAAGCCTCTCTGATGGCTCGAATGGTCCGCTAACTTGTCAAAACTCGCTCGCGCCATGGTCAGCGCACCGGAAGGAATTACACTGCCACCTGAAGTGTCCGCTAGCAGGTCCAGCAAATCATTCACGGCTTGTGAAAAAAAGGTGTCCATTCGCAGCTCCTCTTCAGCCGGTGGCTCAGTTCCGCCCTCGATTCTCGCTTTGAACGTATGCCGGCTGGGCATATCCAGGAGAAAAGCTCCACGCTTCAGTGTCTCAAGGATCCATATCTCCAAACGGTCTTTACCTGGCCAAGAGATGGACGAGGCCCATGTGTCCAATACGGCCGGCACAAGTTTCTCGCTTCCTGGCTTTTGCTGGGAGATGAGACGAGCGCACACCGTGGACCAAACATCCGTGGCGCGGGCATCTGAGGACAGGCCAAAATTAGACAGACTTTGGGTACCGAAGATCAGGGTCTCCAGAGGACTGCAGTATGAGTACGAGGAAAGTAAGTCCACTTGCGCATCAACCACAAATCCAAGAGGACGGGAGGTCCGCGAGCTGTTCCGAAGAGATGAGGCAAATATGGACTCGTTTGGCCGTGAGCTTGACCCGTCTGGTAATAGAGCGACAAGTTCCCTGTGGGAGAGTTTTTCTAGTTGGTCAGCTACAAATGAGCTATCATGTCGGATTTTGCTCATGAAATCCAATACGGTTGTCCTTGATGATGTGGTGAGATCCTCAAGAAAGGAACCAGGTGGCGGCTTAAGCATTTCCGATCCCGTGGAAGAAGGCGGAACTTGATTGACATCTTCAGTAGCATCATGAACAGCATGCAATAGGTTCACAAAGCTATTTCTGTCCTCGGACTTGATGCATTCTGCAAGAGTGTGCTGAATAGACCGGGAAGCACACGTTAGTCGATTCGTTCTGGCAGCTGCAATCTGTAAATGGCGAAGTCTCTCCTCGGCGTGACGACTCCGGGACTTGTGGTACTTCTGTTGTCGCAAAAGGCGACTGAGTTCATGGAGTGGAGTCACAGCCTGGCGGTCCTCGTCGATAATTGACGGTGCCACCGGGGGAGGGTGTGAGAGCTCTGGTACGGGTTCTGGTAGTGGTGAGATAACAGTGGGAAGCTCTGACTCTGCTAACGTCTGGTTGAAATTGGCCTTGCCATGTTGGTGGCTCCTCTCGGGTTCCAGATGGTACGCGAGTCTGATGGCCATCTCCGGTGAGTGTCGCCAGGAACGCCGGCGGACAGAAGAAGTAGGAGGAGAAGGTGAGGAAGGTCGGGTCAAGGATGAGGAGTAAAGATAGAACGGCGAAACGTCCCGGTCAGATGTAGCTCCACCGGCAGGGAGGGAAGTGGCAGATGGTGACCTCGACGCCGTAGCATAGCGGTAATTGCGAGGCGACACAGCTGAAAGCAGGCGACAATGGTTAGCTGGCTCTCAAAGACGATCGAGCGAGTGGGCGGAGTGTGTATGGAGGGAAGTGGTTGACATATGGACCAGCATGTAAGAACGGAGCTTGCCAGCTCATAGTACATGCCCCTCCGGGGTGATGATTGGACAGCGCGGGGCAGCGTATGCAGCCAAGCACGGCAAGAACGAAGAACACGTACAGGTCGAGGGTTGCTCCTCGTCGCGCATCTGTGGCGAGCCATTCATCATGTGGGAAGAATGCAGCATCGTTGGAGGCGAGGTGATGAGATGATGGACTTTGCGATTAGGATGGAGTGATTTGGGGAAAGACGTCGACCTCGGGCTCAGTCCATGGTCGCAACGTGGTTGTTTCGGGACGCCGGCGTGTGGCGTGTCAATGAGGAGGATGATGCGGGTGACTGACGGATGAGTCGTTCGCGACGGGAGTGGCCGACCAGGGTTGGCCTGGTCTTGAATGTGAGATGCAGACGAGGCGAAGCACTGTGAATGTGTGATGTACGTGCGAGAGAGAGAGAGAGAGAAGAGAGAGAGGGAGAGAGAGGGATGTCGGAGTAGGCTGATGTTCTCGTCACGGTGCAGGTGCAGCGGGGAGGTGAGGTGCAGCGGAAGAGCGGGCGGGACAGCGGGCGGAGCGTGAAGTTGGCGGAGGAAGGAAGGGAAGGGCGAGGGCGAGGGCGGAGAAAGTCCAACGAGGGCGACGACGATGATGATGACAGGCAGGCAGGCAGGCAGGCACACACACTCCTCATCACTCACATCCACGAGGAGGCCTGTCTCTCTCGTGACGATTAGTTCTATTCTACCATTCCGTCACGCGTGCCCTCGCCTGGCCAGGATGCATGCAATATACGACGACCTCTCAGTAAGTCAGCAGTAGAATATCGCCCCTTCACCTTCACACCCACCTCTTGAGAGTCTTGACTCTTGACAGCACATCACCATTCGCCCTGCCATATTCTCTCTCGCCAACGCACATGTGATTCACCGGGACTTTTCTTAGACTAGAAACTACCCTTTCCACCAATCAGCCTCCTGCACGTCAACAAGATTCCCCGCCCCCCCTGCACTGCACCATTGATCACATCACCACCCGCTACGAAGGCGGGGTAGGAGGATGCGGAATTGAACTGCCCACGACTATTGGCCTGGCTGGTAATAATAATAATGGTATCTTCTCGAGACACTCTCACTGCCTTTGTTCCATCTGACTCGCTGGCAGTGTGGAGAAGAAGAGGTCGACTCGCCTTTCCTGCGGGGCCCATGTGCTATCGAATGTATGTATGTACTCAGCTACCTGTGCTAGTCCATCTGGCTGGCTTCCTTCGAGGCGGAAACCGGCCTTTCCGTGCCTTGGGCATCAATCGTACCTGATCGACTTCGCCCCTAATAACTACTCACTCACCATCGGGCTTCAATGATGTTTCGAGAGATGCTCTTGGAAGGGACGTCAATATGCCAATCCCGCCAATCTCGCCTGGCAAGGCAGAAATATTCCCGAGTTATGAGCATCGCACAGCCGCCCGATTCCATTGGAATTGTCGTGGCTCCATGACACAATGTCCTTCATCCGTCTCCAATCTTCCCTCCTCAAAACATCACTCCTCAACCCCCCCGCCACAATCCCATCCCCATCCACCGCCCCATCGCCCCCAACCTGCTGCAAATACTGCAAAATCTCACACTCATCACACCTCACCAACTTCCTCAACTCCTCCACCTGTCCCCTCAACGCCGCCATCTCATCCGCCGCCGCTCGCCTCTCCGCTTCCAGTTCTTTGATATACGACGCCGCCGTCGCGATGATGATGGCTTTCGAGGGGAGTCGGGGAGGAAAAGCGGAGTCTTCCACGTCTGGGGAGGTGGTGTAGGCGTCTTTGAGGGTGGGGAGGCAGAGCCGGAGGGATTCGATGGCGGTGTTGAGGTTGGAACGGTAGCGGCGTTCGATGAGGGTGTGGGGGATGCGGCGGTGGGGGCGGGGAGTTGCTGTGGTGAGGGGAGGTGATGTGGAGGTGGTTGTGGTGGAGGGGGGTGGGGTTGTTGTTGTTTGTTGGGTTGGTAAGGCGATGGGCGTTTTCGCGGCCGTGTTGTGCCGGTGGTGTTGGCGATTGGAGGAGGTGGCGTCTTCTTCGGAGTCGGAGGAGGAGGTGACGATGCCGTTGGAGTTGGGTGGGGAGAAGGATATGTTGTTGAGGTTGGGGTTGTTGGTTGTGTTGGAGAGAGGGAGGATGGGGCAGATGAGTTTGCTGTTGGAACTGCATTCGGCGGGAGGGTGGCCGGAGAGGCATTGGAGGGATTGAGAGCAGTTGGCCATTTCGAAGGAGGGGGATGCTGAGCGGCGGTGTGGCATCGTTGGTGGTTTGGTAGACGGTGTGATATATGAGTTGCGTTGTTGGGAGGATTGATTGGTGGTTGTGGTGATTGATGACGGTGTGGGTTGATCGTGTTGTTGCTGAAAGGATTGCGGTGCTGATGAAGGCAGGGTGGTGCGATGGTACGATCAAAGAAGGAACGATCGATGAGATGAGGTTTTATGTATCCGCAGCTTGTTCTACCGGAAAGCCAGTGAGGGACATCTCGGAGCACACGCTTGAGACATTCTCGACCTGTAGTGCAAGTAGAGTCATTCCTCCATCAGTCGATAGCAAACCGACACGAAAGCGACAGGCGTATCCGAGCAATTGATTACTGTGCCGCGTGGAGTTCGCCGAAGAACAGGGTGTTTCCACCGCCTGCGCGAATGAAAGCATCTTGGCGAATCCAGGTCTTCGAAAAGAGTGGATAGATATTAGTTGGAGGTGAAATGCCGGGTGGTGTGATATCTCTCGCGAGCCACACCGTCCACGGAGGCCTGACCACGGTCATCACAGGCATCCACATCGAAGTCGTCCGTTTCTTCCCGAGAACATGTGGAGCCACCGGTGCTCGGTGAGAACACCGGCATGTTTTGTGGCCTTGGACGTTGGGGGGTCAAGCAAGGTACGCGAAGGTCTTTCAGAGTCCATTTATTGTTCAAATGTCATGCGGAGCACCATCGGAGCAGCACCAGAAAGAGCCTGTCACCTCTTTGCTTCGAAGCCGAAGTGTCGGACGCACACAATCAGGCTGGCTCGACATTTCTTTCTCCGAGGAGGCGGAATCGATGCGAGGTTCAGGTTCAGCAGAATCTCACATCCCACAATGCCTTTGTCGATGGACGATAGGCTTCTGCAATGCCCTTGTCCAGTCATTTGCTCTCACGAGTCGCCCCTCGAACACCGGACTTCGGCGCTTTTTTCGGTTCGTGCAGACGACATCGACTGTGTTGCCTGACGAGGCTCTTCAGCCGATCGGCCCATGAAGTGAGTGAACGACAGAAAGAGGACATGAGCTTCATGGACTCAGTCTCGGCATCTTTGCATGACTTTGAGCCTCAGACAGACATACTGGCCTGTATCGAGTAGGCATTCCAGCTCACCAATAGTCGAGCAGTCACTCGAGATTTCCTCTACCCCAACCGCACTTGCATACTGCATCTAGCGTGCAGCGAGTCTGAGAGCTTGCATACGGAAAAGAAGCCGTCCAGACCTTCACCGTTCCCGGTCCGTACATCAACTTCAGCTCGATTCCGGACCACGACAGGATTTCCCAGTCTCCTGGACTCGCGTAATTACATGGCCCGCGCACGGCATGTCCAATGCCATCGAGTATTGCTGGATAGTATCCCGCCACGTAGCAGGGCGTTTTGGAGCTGTCCCTGCAGCTGTCGCGCGGCATTCCTGCATTCCTGGAGTGCATTCCGTGCATGCGGAAGATTCTGAAACAGTTCGAGCAAACAAACCTTTTTGCCATCATGCATGCGAGCTGTAAAAAAGAGGTGCGATGTTGCTGCAGCTCAAGCTTTAGACATCGGCAGCTATGATTCGCTGCTGTGCTTCCACGTATTCTCGCTCCATGTCGGTGCCGACTTTGCTCGGTTCTCCTTACGACGTCTGGACAGGAGTGAGCTGAGATGATTACGAGTGGATGAATCTCTTTGTTGCTCTTCCGCTACACCTCAATTGCCGTCTTCAGCCCAAGCCCGCACCGCGACTCAATCTTATCCTCCCCTTCTCATTCTACTTCTTGCACCGACCGCCCCCGGCGGCGTCGCATCCTTCACCCTCTCCGACGCAGCGCACCTCCTCACCATGGGCGCGCGAGTTGGGGACGCTTTGACTGGCTTACCCGTCCACTACATCGCTGATCCTCGTTCCTTTCGCTCGTGTGCGGGACGCTTTTCGCGAGGGATTGGAGACTAAGTGGCGATTGAGAAATATTCGGGGCAGAGGTAGGAAGAGCCATGATCCGGGGGCTATGTACGTGGCGTACTTTTGGATGGGAGATGCGAGGAGGGGCACGGATGGCTTGACGGGGGTGTCGAAGCAGAGGAGTGAGGTGGGGGGTTTGGTTGGGTAGATCTCACACAATCGGACCGTTGATGGGAAGGAAGCACTTTATCATATTTTGTATTTCATACGCTTGGCGTTTTTCGATGGCGTCGGCGAGAAGGAAATCATGCCTTGTGAAAATTTCCGGGCCAACGCCCACGTCCACCTTCCTTCATTTCTCCTTGGAGTTCTGCTCCTTTGCGTTCCTCCTCGTGCTCATCCTGACCCGCGAAGCAATACTTGTACGGAGCGTTTCAGCCCTTACCCTTAGCCCGCATCATCTCTCCTCACCATTCTCCACCCAGATCGAGAATTCAGCTCTCAAGCTGGTCGAAACGCGTATTCTCGCTTCAGGCTGGAACGGGACAGATACCGATAATCGCGCTCAGTATACAGCGGCACGCCAGCCGCGCTCCTCACCGAATTGACGTATCGCTGTACATCACCCAGTGCGTCCATGTCGGTGATGAGGAGCGTTTCGATGTTCTTTGGATCGTCGGGAGGCGGTAGCAGACCTTGTGCGTGACGATGGGATGCTCCATAGCCGCTGGAGTCGATGAAGAAGTGTTCGAGTTGAGGAACAAGGCATAGGAGACGGAGGCTTGATTCCCAAGTCCCAGACGTCAGTTCAACGAGGGTAAGTTCCACGGCTTTCAGGAATGAGCGGTTCTGAGATATCATTCTGCGCCAGTGGGATTCTGATAGCGATACTCGGACCAGTCTGAGCTCGTGGAGGCGGGTCAGGTTGTCAAGGGGTAACTCGTCAAAGTTCAGGATGTGCGTGCATTGCACCGTCAGCGATTGGAGGTTCTTCGCTAGGCCGATGAACTGCCAGACTTTCTGCTGATGTGCGATGTTGGGGTGTTTTGCATGGCCAGCAGATTCGGGTATGCGCCAGTACCGCTGTCCGCCGTTCCCACTAGTGTCCGAAACGGTCACCTCGAGACACCGGATGGACTTCAAAACTCGAGCAAGAGGGTTTGCGTCTGGGTCGACATGGTACTCTGAATTTTTTGAAAGTCTTTCGCCGTGTCCGATTGAGCGCCTATATCTTCGGGGACCATGATTCCCGACAGTGTGCTGGTATCACATATCGGCGCCATTGGAATGCGAATGGGATGTCTTGTTGTTTAGAGACGATGAGGAAGGATGTTGTTTAGAGACGATCAGGAAGGAAAAAGAGAATTCCGCGGGATGAATGACTTTTCTTGGGAGACGGTCCTGGAAGGGGAACCCGTGGCGAGCAGGGATCAAGATCCAGACCGTGGCTCCGATGGCATATGTGCCGCAGAAGGAAGAGGAGAGGCGGGAGGAGCAAGTGTCATGAGGCCAGCAGGTGTTGAAGGAGGATTGAGCGCGGATAATTGGGCAAAGGGCGGACGCTCTGGACGGTAATATGGCCGCGAGTAGATTTTTATAGGGGTTTGCAGTGGTATCTGTAGCGGGTATATGTCAATGTAAGTGAATGTCTCTCGGATGGTCAACCGAGACTAAACCGAACGATCAGGGTCCACGACGTCAGATCTCCGGAAAGTCTAAAAAAATGAAGCTCGCGCCGAGCTCCAATGGCTGATTGAAGCTTGCAAGGTACAAGAAAAATTGTCTTCTTCTTCTTCTCTTCGACAACGTCTTGACCTTTCGACATAACCTCCTCAACATCGACCATACAAGCGCAATCATGTCCGAAGAATCTCCAATCTCCTACGAAGACCTCGCCAACATCGAAGAAGAGTTCGAGGAAGTCGACACGGAAATTGGTATACAATAGTCCTCCACGTCAAGCTCAATCTCACCCATACTGATCCCTTCGCAGTCCGCCAGCAGTACGCCCTCTCCGCTCCGCTCTACGCCAAACGCTCCACCACCGTCTCCCAGATCCCCAACTTCTGGCCCCTCGTCCTCGAACAAGCACCTCCCGAACTCGACGGCTTCATCTCCGCCTCCGACTCCCAGATCTTCGGCGAATCCCTCCTCTCGCTCAATGTCACTCGTCCCGAACTCGAGAATGGCGCCACCGGTCATCCGCGAAGCTTGAAGATCGACTTCACTTTCAAGCCGAATGACTTCTTTGAGGACACTGAGCTGAGCAAGACATTCTCCTACCGCCGCGCAAAAGATGGATGGACGGGTCTCGTCTCCGAGCCGGTGAAAATCCACTGGAAGAAGGGCAAGGACTTGAGCGAAGGACTGAACGACGACGCGGTGGCGCTCTTCCAAGCGAGGAAGAAGGCGGGAAATATGCTGGCTAAGGATATCCCGGAGTACAAGAAGCTGCACGAGAAATTGGAGTCGCTCAACGGCGCCAATACCTCTTTCTTCACTTTCTTCGGCTGGGTTAGTGGGAGGCGGTACGTCACGGCGGAGGAACACGAGGCCGCCACAAAGGAGCACGCTGCGAGGAGGGAGAAGCGGAAAGCGGGCGAGAAGGTGGAGGTGCCGGAAGTCAGTGAGGAGGACGAAGATGCGGCGGATGATTCCGAGGTGGAGGTGCATGAGGCGGGCGAGCAGGTGGCTGTGACGATCGCGGAGGATTTGTGGCCGAATGCGATCAAGTTCTTCACGCAGGCGCAGGAGTTGGGCGAAATGTCGGATGTGGATTTCGAGGAGGATGATGAGGAGGAGGAGGAAAGTGGAGAGGATGAGCCGGTGGACATTAGAGCGTTGGTGGGCGGGAAGGATAAGGGCAAGGCGGCGAAGAGACTGAGTGATGGTGCTCCGCCATCGAAAAAGCAGAAGAAATAGATGGCATGGGTGGGTTGGTTGATTGGATACGCTGAGTTGTGTAGGACCAAAACTTGGACATCTTCGTCGAACTCCTCTTTCCTTCCACTGCAAGCTGGAAAACAAACACTTGGTTTCGATATTCGACTCTGTATAACTTGTGTCTCGGGAATCGGACAGTGATCGGCACAGCAGATGTGCGTGACGACGACAAGGGATCCTTGCCCTGACTCAGGCCAGCGTCCGCGCTCATCCGCAACTTCAACTCCAAACCGCTTTCCTATCCTCCATCACCACAACCACACCACAACCACCGCTCCATCCACAACTCAAGGGACAACGCCAACCCCGGACTACAAACCAGAACCGACCTGCAAAAAATGACCCACCTCCTCCACTCCACCTCCCTCCCCCTCTGGCACTTCTCCGGCCTCATGTCCCTCTTCCCTCTAACCCTCGGCCTAATCGGCATCCTCAACCCCGCCAACGGCTTCAAACTCTTCAACTTCCCCCCTCCCCAAGGCCCCTCCCCCACCGCCGTCGAAGGCCGGAAACTCGCCACCAACCTCCTCCTCTTCTGGATCTCCCGCGACCTCTACATGGCGGCGACGTGCGTGGCGGCGTATGTGGGCGGTAGCAGGACGACGATGGGGGGGATTTATTTGGCGGGCGCCGGGGTGGCGATTTGTGATGGAATTATGAGTGAGAGGCAGATTGGGAAGGATGCTTGGAAGCATGTTATTTGGGTGCCGGTTGTGGTTACTATGGCTGGGGGTTTGTTGGGGTGGTTTGATCGGTGGGTTTAGAGGTGGTGTGGTGGGGGTCGGATGGCGATATGGGGAGGGGTGAGGGACGGCATTGGGGGTTGGCTTGGAAGGGGAAGCTGATGGCGAGGTGGATGGAGATGTTGGACTGAAGAGCGCTGAAGAGCGGTGCGATGGGGAGATGAGCATTGTGAATACATGGGAGTGTTCGGTCGATTCATGTGCCGGTTCTCATGACGAATCGCGGGTGCAGATTGCAGAGAGTGGATGTTCAGGATGAGTTGTAGATTGTGCGTCCAATGCAGCGGTTGCCGGAGGTGATGGCGCAGAATGGCTGCTTGTTACGAGTCGAAGACGTGCTCTGACATCCGGTCATAGAAGCATGACGAAGGAACGTTGAAAAATTCGGCGATGACACAGCAGTCTTCTCCAAGCTCGTATGCAAGAAAAGACACCTTGGCGTCTACCTCCTCTTCAAGCGCTTTGGAGTGGTTATGGAAGGAGCTGAAATCGGTGTATGTAAGTAAGCCTTCTGTAAACGGAGGACTCTCGATTTCGAGTCTTCGACAACACAACAACATTCGAATATTCGATCCGGAGTAAAGGGGCTGCAAAGGAGATAGCTTGGTGTGCCTACGATGTACGATGGTGAAATCACTCGATAAGATTCGCAGGTGTTCAATAGGCTGACAACGCTTGTAGACGCATCGTTCGACAGGCAGATTAGAGTTACAAGATGGGCAGAGACGAAGCAAGTTCCGACTGGACTGACAGGGCGAGATCATAGACGAGACAAGTGGATGCGAATACATTTGTGTCAACCGAAACACTTCTACGAGCGAGCTCTCGCTAGCTAGTCAAGGCAAATTTTGGAAGCATCAAAATGACCATCCAGGTGCACATCGCAACCGAGTTGCGAGTTAGGATCCGCATCTCCTCCAACGTCGAGGTCGGCGCGAGTCCAGGTCACCTGCAAAGCCCTCGCCCGACCCTCGGTGTCGCCCCCTCCTCTTCACGAGCACCAAATTGTGCCAATTTTGTCTTTGCCACAATAGGCGCCATGGTGCGAGCAAGGTGGCTGCCCATATAAAGTCAGTAACTGCGAGCGCGGAGCGTTCGTTGGCCACGAATTTGGACGTACAGCAATGCAGCTCTGCCATTGGTTATCGACCCAGCAAGTCCCGGCGTTATCCTTTCCGCCGACGCGGCATCCCTGGATGGTGTCGTTAGTGCATGGCAACGGAGGTGTAGCGACTAGGGGAAATAATAAATACCGGGAACACGTATATCGTTCGCGTCTATCTTATAATTACGGCGTAATATTATAATATCCTTAAATAAAGGTATAGTTACTTAAAGAACACTCCGTATTATAATAATTATACTATTAAAGATATTAGTATAAAGCTATATTAATCCCTTATATAGAGCTCGTTATAAGAAGGGGCTTATATAAGTTTATATAGTCCGAGTAATTTACCCCTTCTACTACCCCTTCTATACCCTCGTCTACTACCTCTTCTATATCCGCTCGCCGCTAGTATAGTAGACGCTAGATAATTAGTATTAGTATATTCGAACGATAAGGGCTCTCGTACATTAGTATATCTACGACCTCTACTAGTACTACGCGGTCGTAAGTTTAAGGGAGTACTCCGGAAGGAACTCTATATAGCCGTCGTTTATTATTATGTCGTGGAAGGAACTCTATACGGCTATTGTTTATTATTATATCGTTAATCTTGTACTAGTATAGCATACCCTTAGAGGTACCTAAGATTACGTAGAACGTATACCTTCTTACGAGTATGTTACTATCGTATCGCTGCCGTATAAAGAGCCTACTATAGCTAGAGTT
>AFIY01000642.1:0-170597 GCA_000223825.2 Zymoseptoria passerinii SP63
CTTCTTCTTCTTCTTCTTCTTTCCTTCCCGCATCATCAACACTTCGGACCCTGTGGTCTTCCTTTTTCCTCAGTTTCGCATCTCCTTTGTGTGTTTAATTGCTGGACTCGGTGGGAATCGTCGTCTTCCGCGCTCTCTATCGTCCCATCTGCACGCCTAAATTGCTGCTGTACGGAAACGAACATCATTTCTTCGACCATTGTAAGTGTCTTGCGAGCTCTTCCACACCCCAGGTGGACATACCTCATACCTCCCTTCGCTTGCGTTGTCCCATCGCTGCTGCTGGCGACTAACTCCACTCCTCTCTCACAGTAGCCTCTCTCTCGACGGCCTGTACGCAACTTCTTTACGGCTCTCCTCGTCCTCATATACCCTCGAATCTTCCGCATCTCTTACGAATCTACTCGCAATGGCCGACACATCCTCCGCTCCGTCCTCACTGCCTCAGCCACCGACGGGTGGTGCCTTCGAGAATGGCTCCCATATGGCACCGCCGCCGCTTAATATCCCTCAAAATCCCAATCCCCTTCCGACCTCGATGAACAGCGCGTTCGAAGTGGGCTCTCCAACCAGCGCTGGAGGCCACGTCAGGCGTGCGGCTCCGGAACCGAACAAAAGAGCACTGTACGTGGGTGGACTCGATCCTCGTGTGACGGAGGATGTCCTGAAACAGATCTTCGAGACCACCGGCCACGTGCAGAACGTGAAGATCATTCCGGACAAAAATGTGAGTGCAGGAGCATACCTTCAACAATCAGGCGACAATTTGCCTGTCTTGTTCGGCCAATAGTCATCAATCGCATGACGCTTTTGGAATTTCCTCAAAACACCCCGCTATTCCCTCCCCATCCATCGCACGCTTCGAACCATCCTCCCGTCCATCGGTTGATCAGAAGTAACAGAGCGCTGACCAGTGTATCTCCAGTCAAAGGGGTTCAATTACGGCTTTGTGGAATACGATGACCCTGGTGCCGCCGAAAGAGCCATGCAGACTCTCAACGGAAGGCGCGTGCATCAGCAAGAAATTCGTGTCAACTGGGCTTACCAGTCCAACACCACGTCCAAGGAGGATACCTCCAACCACTTCCACATCTTCGTTGGTGATCTGTCCAACGAAGTCAACGATGAAGTCCTTCTGCAGGCTTTCTCAGCTTTCGGCACCGTGTCCGAAGCTCGAGTGATGTGGGACATGAAGACCGGTCGCTCGCGTGGCTATGGTTTCGTGGCCTTCCGTGACCGCGCAGATGCTGAGAAGGCTTTGAGCTCCATGGATGGCGAGTGGCTCGGATCGCGCGCCATTCGTTGCAACTGGGCCAACCAGAAGGGCCAACCATCGTTCTCTCAGCAGCAGGCTATGGTCCAGATGGGCATGACTCCGACCACTCCATATGGCGGGCATCACTCCTTCCCGACCCAGGGAGCGCAGTCTTACGAAATGATTGTCCAGCAAACACCTCAGTGGCAGACCACATGCTACGTCGGCAATCTCACACCGTACACGACTCAGAACGACTTGGTTCCGCTGTTCCAGAACTTTGGCTATGTCACCGAAACTCGCTTCCAGTCCGACCGCGGATTCGCTTTCATCAAGATGGACACCCACGAAAACGCGGCCAACGCCATCTGTCAGCTGAGCGGCTATCAGGTTAACGGCCGTCCGCTCAAGTGCAGCGTGAGTATCACTCATGTGAATCTTTAAATGCAATTTCGATGCATACTAACTCAATCGCGTAGTGGGGCAAGGATCGTCCTCCGACCACCCAATTCGATGGCTTCTCCCCTGCTCAGGGCCCTCCGTCTGGATTCCCACAAAATGCTCCGGCATTCTTCCCACAGTACGGCCAGCCAGCCATGTCTCCTCAATGTAAGCGAATACGTCTCACAATTCACGATCATTGGTGAAGCTAACATCCACCGAATAGCAACTCCGGGCATCGGCTACCCATCACCTAATCCCGGTGGCTGGCCTGCCAACATGGCTCCTCCCGGGCAGCAGCCCATGCACCCTTCGCAAGGCGGATGGCCCGGTCAGCAGATGGCTCCGCAGAGCGCGGGTGGATACGGAGGCGGACCTGGTGGATTCATGCCACCGCCGCAGCACGGTGGGGCGCCGCAACCAGCACCATATGGAAGAGGGTTCTCAGGCTACTAGAATGGGGACACGACGCGCTCATCGTGATGTCGATTGGGTCTTCGCGGCCTATAACATCAACATTCGAATCCTGGATACCCAAATCTCGATTTGCAGGCGGAAAGACTGGAACACTGGAACGCGTCGCAATTCGAAGGCATGAACTGGGGTCGGCAGAGCTTTACCTTTGGCGTCATCTCAGCCGTGGAGACGGCAACATGCCCATGGAATTCCAAGATAGGAATGTGGCAGGACGATGAGCTATGCATGCAATCTGCTTTTTGGAGGAGAGCAGATGAGGCAGACATCACTGGCATGAATGTGATGGAAATCTGCCACCAAAAGCAGACAATTAGAAATCCAGAAGGCTAGATGGCGCGATAATTCCATCCACTCGACTTCAACAACTTTTTCACACTTCACCAAACTTAGTACGGAGAAAACGCTGGCTGACAAGATGAGAGATTTTCTCGTAGGACTTGTAGTACTAGGCGGTGCCAAGGGCTCAAGCTGCTGCTAGCGGCGGCCGATGGTTTGAAGCGCACCTCGCTTTTGCGGACCATGTTCCTCATTACTGTCATCGACCGTTGCATTCCTGACTTCTGCGGCGTATCGCGATGAGAGTAGGGTATCCGGCATTGAGATATTCGATGATTTCGTCTGGTCATCGGCGGGAGCTGACCAGAGCAGGGCTGAATCCGAATCGCTATTGTCGACATCCATCATCGCAGTACTTGCTGATTTCATCTGGTCATCGGAGGCTGTCGAGAGCAGGGCTGGAGCTGAACGGCTGTTGTTTGAGCGGTTGGAAACCCACGTGGGATGCCGTTGAAGATCGCCAAACGGCTGCAACGGTGCGGTAGTTGCATCGCGATCATATTGGTCGCGGGTTTCTCCTTATGCCAACTTCACTCACGAGTTGGACAGCTGCGTCGTTGATGTTGGGCCTTGAGGGGCATTTGTCCTGTTCGCTTCTAGCGGAGTCTGTGGTGGTGTCCCATCAAGATCAATAACCTGGCCTCGTGACCAAGCCGCAAGACGCCGGACGGGCAATGATCGAGAAGGTTGACAGATGGGCCGGAGCTTGAGGAGAGGGAACCTCGAAGAACATGAGCTCGATACAGAACGGCAAGGTTTCCAGACGGGCAATGACTGAGAGGAAGACCACGGTGCGAAAGATGCGGCAACTCGCTGTCGTATTGTAAACGGCTAGAGTCGCAAAGCCTTTGACAGCTCACAAAGGTGAGTGTGACTGACCTCACAGCGCTAGTACCTGAGCCTCCGAACTGTGAGATAGAGATTTCGACAAAGGACCTTTGGACTTGTTTGTTTCTTGCATAATTCGCGTGATCTCCATTTTCCTAAAGCTAGACTGGCTAAAGCTCCAAGGTCTAACTACCTTTCGTCTCTCCTGTCATCATTCGTAATCGTGACATGGACTAAAGAACTCCCAAGCCACAAGTCCAAATCATATCTTCGTTTCCTTCGTGAGAGCACATGAACGCCAAATGCCGGTCTATCCCTCTTTCTCAAACTCTTCTCAAACTTTTTTCGAAACTTCCTACTCGTGGGCAAGATCCTCCTCGACCTTGTGCTCAATCGTCGGAAAGCGCCACAGACCCAGGCCAGGCACAGCGCCCATGGAGCGATTGCCGGTCATAGCACTCGCCAACGCCTTGCTGTAGTCCTCTGGAAGGTCGCCGGTGATCTCCACCACCTTGAGATCGCGAAGAGTGGTGAGGGCAGAGAGGTACTTGTGCATCTGCTTGTCCGGGTAGCCGTCGATGGGAGACTTGAGCATGAGGTCCTTCTTGTCGTCGGTGACGTGGAGCTTGAAGACTTCGAGACCGGTGAGGTGGGTCAGGAACTTCTTGTCCAGGCCGTCAAGCCACTGCCAGCTCTCGACGGTGATGTTGAGCTCGCAAACCTTGGAGAGGGTGTTGGCCGAGATGAACTTGGTAAAGGCCGGGACGGACGCGACGTCGAGGAGTTTGATGCCCGCCGGGAGGGTGAGCTTGAGTGGCTTCTTGTGGAGGACCTCGAGAGCTTCAGAGGTGGTCTTGTTGTTGAGGAGGAGAATGGTAGGAGTGCTGCGGGTTGGAATCTTGTAGCCTGGGAAGAGCTTCGTTCTCCCGGGCGACTTGCCGACTGCCAGCGTGATTGATGAAGAGATGTCGGACCAGTCGAGCGAGAAATCGTACACGATGTCGCGGATCTCGCGAGGAAGGTCGTAGAAGGTCTTTGGCGGAGCCTCCATGATGGCCTTGAGCTCGGCAGACTGCTGAGGGTTCAGACCCTTGAGGACGACGTTGCCGATGCCACGAACGCGACGAAGAAGATTGAGAGCGTCCCGCATCTGGTCGCGGAAACCGCACTTGTAGCCCCCAAAGGCACAGGTGGTCATGTGCTGGGTCAGCTCGGGATCGGTGAAGTTGATGGTGAAGGTCTTCAGGTTGTGATCGCCCTTGCTCAGCAAACCGGCGAGCTGCTTGATGAGACGCGTGTATCCGTTCCAACTCTGCCCGAGAATGAGCTTCTTGACAATCGGATGGCCGTGGTCGTTGATCTCGATGTCTTGCACCATGCGGAGGACGTTGGGGCTGATGATGCGGGAGATTTTGGACACCGTGAGCATGCCATGATGGAAGACGACGGAGCTCTCGGCGAGCAGGCCGTGAGCCTCGCGGTAGATCTGCTTGTTGACCAAGAACATGGCTGGAGTTGAGCGCTTGATTTGGTCCTTGCTGATGACACGCTCCTTGTCGGTCAGGCCGGGGGCGGAAATGCGAGCGTACGACTTGTCGAAGAAGTTTTGGATGGCCTCGAAGCCCATAGCGAGCACGATCTTGTAAACGAGGTTGCGAACCTCTCCTGGCAGCTCAAGGAAGTCGAACTTGACGCGGAGGACCTCAAGCTGAAGCCGGGTGACGCGGCGGTACTTGACTTCGCGGAACATCTCGAACGAGTTGACGCGGCCCTGACCTTGAGCAAGAGAGTTGAGAGACTGCCATGGTCGTTAGTGTTGTGTCGTCTTGTAAGTTGCTGCTATGTGTCTTACCATGGTGAGCAGATGAAGTATCGAGCTTTGCTTGAAGAAGGCTGGAAGGTTCTTGGGGTTGCTGTCGTTGGCTCAGTGAGTACTGGAGGAGAAGACTAGCTGGGATGGATGTCAGTACTGTTCGTTGAAGGTGTAGTAGTCCTCGCAATGGCTGGCGGCGGTCCAATGGCTCTGTTGAAGGCGGTAGAGGAAAGTAGTGCTCACAATGTATCGCTGTCGAAGTGTGCTCGATGAAGGTAGTAGAAGAGTGGAACAAGGTGGCAGAGGCGAAGCAGATATAGTTGCTGGCCGGCCAGAAACCTCCACAGCGAGCACATGACGGTGGAGCTCTTCGGAGACAATAAGGCGAAAGAGTGAAGTACAGACAAGAGAGCACGAGACCGCGACGCCAGAGGCGAGAGCTGGGAAGCGGGAAGGACCGCTGGGGAGACTTTCCCGATCCAGCATCGGATTCGTCCCACAGCACTCCCAATATGCCTTCCAACACTCGCAGCACAATTGCAGGCCCGTCGTACAGTATCGGTGACGGATCGGAACCACTGGCGGTGATATTGTCGGGTGTGGTGGTGGTGTTGTATCCTGCCAGGGCGGGACACGCTCCCCAAGTCGACCCCGAATTCTCCTCCTCCGACCTCCGCCCCGCCCTCACTCCTCGGCCGCGACCACCGCTGTCACAAGCAAGACGACCGGGGTAAGGTGATTCGTATGCAGCATGGTCAAAGCTTCCAAGCCTGCTGCCGCGTATCTACAGCACATCGTTTGTCAGTTTCACCTCGAAATCGCCATTCGCACATGCCATTTATGCAATTGCGGAGCCTCAGCATTCACTCTCAACGTACCAGAGTACCAAGTGCCAGTATACCGCGTTTGCAGCCACTTCTGGAAGATGCGTTCAGCTGCAGCCTCGTTGGAAGCTTTGAGCATGAGCTCGTAGACTTTTAGCTGTTCTTTGAAACCTGGGTTGGGGTCGCAGACTTCCCGGCCTTCGCAGAGTTGGGCCAACGCCGCTTCGGGAGTGACGCCGTACTTCCACATTAAGTAGCAACAGACGATCGTTGCAGAGCGGGACTTCCCCATGGCGCAGTGCACGAAGACGGCGCCGCCGTTGGAGAGGGCATTGTCGATGAACGCGTTGGTGTCGGAGAAGTGCTTCAGCAGAACTTCGTTCGGGTCGTCGTCGAGCTTGATCCTGAAGCAAACATGATCAGCACGCGAGCAGGCACGTGTGGTGCACATTTGGAGAAGGAGAGGTATGTTCTCACTGGATGTGCTTGAAGTGTCTGAAGTGATCGTTCTCGTACAGATCATAGTCCAGCACCGAAACGATATGCGTTATCTTCGCTGCCTTGAAGAGATCCGGCTTCTGATACAGCGCGTGCAGACCACCGATATATCTGCACGCATGGGCGAACACGAGACGGTCAGTCCAACGGTAGCAACAGACAAGCAAACATTTGCGAGGAGCGTACAGGTTGCCTGCACGAGGCACGAGATCAAGCCAGCCCATGGCTTCGCTGGGAAGATCCAAAAGAACTGAACAGCAATTTCAGAGGGTTATCATGATGGAAAACGCGTCAAAAAAGGACAATAGCACCGATGTTGGTGATGTTTTGCGATAGTGAACACTCTCAGGCATGGCGTGAAGTCCGTTCACGCCGGCAATTTGACCTCGGCCCGGCGCGGTTTGGGGGCCGGGAACACATCGCCCCTACTTCGTGCATACTCACCATCATTCGTAGATATACATCACGTTGACACAGTTGACGGAAAGTCTCGTCGATTGGCGAAAGCAAAGCGATCAAATCTCGACTGCTCGACGGAGACAAGAGGTGACGTTGATCAATCCACATTCCTCGTCCACTCAATCGGGACAAAGCCAAGCAAATGAGAAGGAGCTTGCATGTTCCAAAGTAGGTCTTGGATCGAGGCAGGTGCATCAAGTGGTAGGCTGCTCGAAGGCACAATGTAATGCGCAAACCTACCTCTTCAGCGTCTTCTGCTTCTCCGCACTCTCCACCACCTTCTTCTTGACCGCCAACCCCTTCCTCCCTCTAACCCCATCCACATACCTCTTCGCCACGTTATCCTTGTCCGCCTTCTCGCCCAGATCCTCCAATTCTTCCTCCGTAGTTGGCACCCAGAACGGATCCTCATCCAACATTTCAAAGCCCTCAAACACCAACTGCGGCGCCGCAAATCCACTCGTCCGTTGCCGGATCTCGTCCGAGAAACCAAACGACTCCGCAACGGGCAGGAGCGCCAAGATGGTAAAGTTGGTGGAGGGTTCAAGTAGAGATTCACTCACGATTCGCCCGCGACGACGTGTGATGACGGAGTACACCCGTCCGAGAACTTCAGCGGAGGCTTGGATCTCGCAAGAGTACATGGCGAGCAGGATTCGAGGCGACCAATCGAGAAAGCCAATGCGGATGGATTCGCGGACCGTGCGGATGATTTCGCCGGTCAAGCGGCCCATATTTGCGGCGACTTCGTCCGGTTGGAGGGTTGTTTTCAGATCTTCGAGGAAGACGGCGATGCCTTGGAGGGGTTCGTGGCAGAGGGGACCTTGGTGGGTGGCGAGTTGGAAGGCGTAGGCGATTTTATCGGCGAGAGTGGAGGTTTGCTTGTCGGCGGTTGTGCCATTGGTGGAATGGTCGCTTTCGTGGAGGCTGTGATGTGTTAGCGTTGTGAACGAGATGGAGATCAATTAAGATGACTTACAACTTTCCGCAGATGCCCTCCTCTGTTGCATCGATTAGGACGTTCGGACCAACGCGCCGTGGACCGAATGAAGCGATTTGTTCTACCGCGTCTTTCCAAAGCTCCTTTTCAGCCTTGTCTTCCGCAAAAGCCTCTGAGAGGCGTTGCTTGAACTCAGCTGTCGACAAATGTTGTCCGGCATCGGCAGCATCATCTTCGGCTTCAATGTCATGCTCTGCGACACTGCCTTCACCTTCTGGATGATGCTCGGCCTCAGTAACACCGGTTATTCTCTCCTCTTCCTGAGCCTTACGCTCAGAGTACAGACGTTTGACGGCACCGCTGTGCTTGACCAGGAATTCCGTTACGGGCGCAGGCAATGGCATCACTCTGATACGGACGGTGACCTGTTTGCTCGACGTCACGCCTTCCACCCGCCCGCGTCCAAGAGCAGGATCTTGCGGAGGATTCATCTCTTCCGCCTTGACAATGCCCTCTCTGTACGGCACGATAGCTTCACCAGCTTGAATGTCACATTTCGCAAAGCGTTCCTTCAAGTCCTTCAGACAGCGTTCGAGGTGAAGTTCTCCAGCTGTAAGAATGACGTGCTCTCCACTCTCCAATTGCTCGTATGAAACTGCTGGATCGGCTTGTTCGAGCAGATGGAGACCGCGGATCATCTTGTCCAAGTCTCCGGGAAACGTAGGCTCGAGCGCCACGCGGACGATGGGAGCGTTTGTCGAGATGGCGGTGGTTGACGAGAGATTGGGCGCGCCCTCCAGATGGGAAGATATTGTGCCAGACTTCAACACTGCACCTTCGAGACCTGCGATACCGACAATGTTGCCAGCCGGGACTGAATTGAGAGACTCCAAACTGCGACCCATGAGGAGGTATAATGCCGTGATCGTGACCTTTTTAGGCTGTGGTTGAGCGTTCGGGCGACTGGGAGTGAACTTGGGTGGGAGCACATAGACCTCATCGCCCACAGTCAGCGTACCAGAGAAGAGTCGTGCGAAACCGATGAGATGCTCCGGATCATTCGCTTGCTCTTCATCGCCAGTTGCAGCTTGAATCTCTTCTTCATCACCAATCGCGGCTGTGCTCAAAGTGTCCGCTACTGTGTCAACATCAGCCTCGCCACTGGTCTGAGCCTGAGCTCTTGCAATCTCTGCTCGCTTCTTTCGACCAAGCTCTCTCGCCTCTTCCGCTGTGAGAGCTCCGCCGCGTCGCCTGTTTGCGGGCAATTCGCTTTCTGGAATTGAGATCATTTTGCTGACAAAGGCTATGGTTGGTTCGCCAATGGTCGAAGTCGAGTGCACCATTGCATCGTGGATCTTGCTGTCAATGTGTTCAGCGCCGGGCGACTGTTTGAGGAGAGCTGGCATTCTTGCTTCTTGGGCAGACTGAGGTGAGGGTAGGGTCTCAATGACGGATACAAGAAGTGCTGTCGAAAGCGGTAGCCAGGCAGAGAATACCGCGGACAAGAGTGCCTTGGGATCCTTCGATCGCATTATGTGAGCCGGGATGTTGAGATTCAGCCCTTTTGTGATTTTCTCCAGCAGAGCGGAATCTCCCTTGTTGTTGGATCCGCCGGTGGTAGCTTCGTAGACAGCCCATACTTGCTCCAGAACGAGCTGCACAAACATGGGCTTCAGGTTGCGGCCTTTCAAGTGCTTCGGTCCTAAAATTCGTTTCGTCTTCGGGTCGAGGTAGAAGTCGCCCCATAGTACTTTCTCCAGAACATTGCGCTTGATGCCGAGTTTCTTCTCATATAGACTGGCAAACTGTCGTGGTGTGAAAGCCCAGCCATCGATGGCAGAGCTGAAGATGACGTTGTTCTTCTCTGGCTCAAAGTAGATGTCTTCGTCCTCCATCTCTTCGTATTCCGTCGCTGTCGTTTCATTCGTGATGACTCCCTGGTCGTCCTGGGCCACGCTTTCTCTCTGCTCTCTTGCGCTGGCAGCCGTCACCTTCTCCTCTATTCGCTCTCGCCATCGAAGATCGTCCTCCATTCTCTCGCCCAGCGCAAAGCTGCCCATGACGGCATTGACTTGCTCCAGTAATTTCGAAAGGTGGGTATAAGCTTCGCCAGGACTCAACTTCAACTCCGTGATCAGACGATCCATTTTGTTGATGACCAAGAGTGGTTTGAGTTTCTCCGACCACGCCTGGCGCAACACAGTAACCGTCTGGGAGCACACGCCTTCCACTGCGTCCACCAAAACCACAGCACCGTCGCATAATCTCGACGCTGTTGATACTTCAGAGCTGAAATCGATGTGGCCGGGCGAATCGATCAAGTTGATGAGATATTCCTTCTGTACAGGTCTTGCTTCTGGTGCGTTCCTCCGCAGCAACGAGAAATATAAGGAGATGGCAGATGACTCCATCGTGATTCCACGTAACTGTTCATCGGGTCGAGAGTCCAGGTAGCGGATCTTGCCCGCCAATTTTGGTGAGATGATTCCATTGGTGGCGATCAAGGCGTCGGTCAGGGAGGTTTTGCCGTGGTCCTAGAGAGCATTAGAAAAGCTGAAGTCGTTCCTTGGTAGACTTCAGGCAACATACAACATGCGCCAATATGCAAATCTATCACACCCTATTCATTAGTCGATGTTTCTGACGTTGTATCGTTTGTCAAGATTGAATTTCTTCCCGGACATACATTTCGAATCCCATCGCCTTGCTGTTGTAGCTTCACGAGCTTTTCTGGCTGTACGACCGGCATGTTTGCTGAGATTGTGCTCGTGTTGGTCTAGCGAGCCTTGTCGTGCGTGGTATTATATGTGCCCGTGAAGTTCAGGCGATGATTCATCAATAATGAGGTAGTGAGGAAGAGACAGTTCATGATCCTTGGTGGTGAATGAATCTCTTCCCCGGAATTTCATCGAGACCCCAGCTCCCGGCCGATATTTCATCACCTAATAACTAGAAGTTGAACTAGTTCTAGTAGTAGACCTACATACGCTGCTTGCTGTTGGCACGCGAGTCGCGACCGTTGACTTTCACAACACCAAACAATTTCTTTGAAACCTCAGCTGTCTCTTCTTCTTGTCGACCTCTCCTTTCGACTCGTTTCCCTCGTCCGTTCGCTCGACAAAAAACTTCAAACATTTCCAGATTCCACCTGCCTTTCATGACCTCGCCTGCCATTACCTGGAATGCATCCAGCTTGCGCCTGCATTGCGACTACTACTCGACCCCGGCCATCGCATGATCCTCCCTCACAGCCTGCACGGTACAAACATTGATCTACCCATCACGATTACACGGCCTTGAGGTTGCTGGCGACCACTGCTGTACAACATCAATCATACCCCACACTCACACCGCGGTACCACCGACCATGGCCGACGTCGCACAATCCTCTCACACACAACCGCGAGCGATACCAACTCTGACGACGGTTCCCAAGCTCGCCCCTCCGCGACACAATTCACATCTCACACTAGACGCATCACCCGTCACGCATTACGGCAGCTATGAATTCGACAGGATTGTCAAGTCGGGACAGGTGCTCAAGCGGACAAGGAAAACAAAGGTAGGTTGCTGGGAATACACTGTTCACACCATACAAGAGCAACACTGAGAGGATACACAGTCATGGAAACCCGTCTTCATCGTCCTACGACCGCATCTACTGTCCATCTACAAGGACACCGACGAGTCCAAGCTTCGCCATCAGATCCAACTCTCCGAACTCACCGCCGTAGCACGACAACGAGATCCCAAACGAAGAGACAAGCATGTCTTCGGCCTCTTCTCGCCATCTCGGAATTTCCACCTCGAAGCAGCCTCCGATAAAGAAGCGCATGAATGGGTCGAACTGATAAGGCAGGGAGCAGGCATGGACACAAAAGAGGATGAAATGACACTTGCCAGTCCAGGCGGAGCAGAGTCCTCATACGTGGGATTCGAGCGGAGTATTGACGCACACGTCAGTCCGTGGAACGACGAAAGGAATGCAGCAGGATACAGTTCCTCCGACGCCGAACCGTTTCAACACAACCCACCTCCTTCTTCCAAAAGACGCAACAACCGCGCGTCGCAAATCGGACAACGGCAGGCCTCAAAGACATCCGCAGCCGACTACTACTCAGGCGTCGAACACGGCTCATACTCCGACATCTCCGACTCCGGCCTCACAGCCGCAGCTCGCATGTCCGCCCTCTCCCTCTCGAATACTGATGCTCGTCCAACCACAGCCGGCACCATGCCACCTCCTGCGGCACCCACCCACTCAGTCTACGGCTCGCGACCCTCAATAGGGCAACGAAATCCCAGCCAACTCTCCTCCCTTGGCGTTTCTTCACCAGACGAAGTCCGCAGCAAACTACCCGCCTCGGACGATCGCATAATAAACCACGGCTGGATCCACCTGCTGAAGTCCAAGTCAGGCGTGCGACAGTGGAAAAAGGTGTGGATGGTGCTTCGCCCGAAAGCGCTGGCGATTTACAAGAACGACGAAGAGTATTCGGCGTTGATTGTACTGCCCTTTTCGACAATCATTGATGCGGTGGAGATCGATCCGATCAGTAAGAGCAAAAGGGAGTGCATGCAAATTATCAGTGAGGAACGGAATTATCGTTTTTGCGCTTTTGATGAAGAGAGTTTGGCGAGGTGGTTGGGCGCGTTCAAAAGTTTGTTGGAGAAGAGGAAGGCTTCAAAGGCGGCGGGAGCGGCTGGATCGTTGGCGGGATGAGATTCGTAATGGTATGGATGGGTTTGATGAGATTTTCCCTGGGAGCTGGCGTGCGATCACGGCTACGATCACTGGATGGTATGATTAAAGGCTCTAATTGGCGACATTGGAATAGATACCCTGGAAGGCAATGATTCTACATTTCGAGGCTCTACTCTCATCCTTCGTCCTGCTCCTGTGCATTGCCATGCATGGCCATGCAACATGGTAGGTCGCGGTGGGTAGCAATGTAGCTCTTACGAAAGAGAGTGTGGTCACAGCATTCTTCCCGACAAGCTCTGCTACAGTACCTGTACGCCTTACCAGACGCTCAACTGGCCGTCATGTACACGTTCCATCGACTTCACCGTATACCTCGTTGAGATGTCCTGCTGGCTTGGCCCTCACGTTGATCGCCGAAGCATGGTACGAGGGCAACAATGGCTTAAGAACCGTTCACTGAGACCAGTGCGTAGATAGACAGCTCAGACCAGCAGAGATGAACGACGGCCCGCATCGTCACATCTCCGGGCACTGGACTTTGAAGTCCTAGGAATCAAGTAGGCGAGCCAGAAAGTCGAAGAGCACGCAAAAGCAACGACAAGCAGCCAGCTGCTCGCCCCTCCTCTCCGCGCCTGTCCTCCCCGTCGTCTCCTTTTCCTCCGCACATCTCTCTCCGCTACAACTTCACATCAATCTTGCCATTGGCACCACCCGTGAAACCCATCGCCATCCTCACCTTATCCTTCTTCGCATACTCGTCCATGATTCCAGCCACCGCCGCAACGACACCCATATCCAGACCTTTGGCCACGCGCACTTTCCAAGCCGGTTTGCCGGACAGAGCGCCGCGGGAGACGAGGTAGTCCGGAACAAAAGTCGCAATCACGGGGCTGGAGTCGGTGGGGCCGAGATGGACGGCGCCCGACTTGAGGAAGAGAGTCGAGTCGGCTGGGTGGGGAGATAGCAGGTTCGGAAAGGTGATGCGATGGCCGCGGAGAGCTGCGAGGTGTGTCAGTGAGAGCATGCCAGGGACGAAAAAAGAGGGAGGCAACTCACCGTTGAATTTCGACTTGATACTCATCCTTCTCAGCCCGTGCACGTCCATGTACTACTGCTTTGGCAGACGGAAGCGGCGCTTGCGAAGGTCGAATAGGAAAGTTCCGTTCGCTGAGGAGAAGCGTTTGAGGTGCGAGGTTGAGAGAAGTTTGTGGTCGATTTGGAAAAGCTGTCAAGTGTCAGTCTCTCCGTTAGAAGTCATATTTCCCGGGATTCGGTAGGCTTACTGTTACTCCGGTGTCGTCTGTGATGACATGGTCAACCTCCGATACTGAGGAGAGCATATTTTGCTGCACGAAGAGGACTTTCTCCGTCTTGGCGATGTAGTCGGAGAATATACCAGTGGGTTCTGGAAGGACATCCAATTCGGGAGATGGCGGAGGAGTCGGTATACCAACATCCTGATGAACTGTCGCAGGTCGAGTGGCTCGGAGAGGCTTTTCTGTGACCGGAACCTCCAAAACAGACTTGGCCCTGGGTGGAGGCTGTGCGACCACGGTGTCGATTCCAGCTCTCTTATTCATCTTCTGTTCGTCGACGATAGCAGCGGGCGGGCTGACGAGAACCGTAGGAGCCTTATTAATGACAGGCTTGATCTCCTCGGCAGCGATGGCGGCCGGAACGACTACAGCAGCGGTGACCGCCGTTGTGGGGTTGATGACCTCAGCTGTGACATGGTTCTTCTCCTCAACCATAGGGACGACCACGAGCTGCTCGGCGGGAGCGTAGACGGTATCGGGATGCTCGACCACCGTGAGCGTTTGGCCGGCGGGTGTGGTGAAGGTTCTGGCGGGAAGCTTTGGTGAGGAGTCGACAGGGACCACAACAGCATGAGTGGCGGTCTCTTTGGCCGCCTTCTCTTTGGCTTCCTTCTCTTTGGCTTCCTTCTCCTGGAATTCCTTCTCCTGGAATTCCTTTTCCTGGAATTCCTTCTCCTTGGCTTCCTTCTCTTTAGCCTCTTTCTCCTTCTCCTCGGCTTCTTGGAGATCGTGCTCCTTGGACTGCTTCTCCTTCTCTTCCTTCTCCTTCCTTCTCCTTCTCTTCCTTCTCTTCCTTCTCCTTCTTTTCCTTCTCCTTCTCCTCATTGACCTTCTTTGCCTCTACGCTGGCATCTTCGGGCGCAGCAGCAGGCTTCGGCTCAGGAGGGAACTCAGCGTCGGCCATCTCGGCTTCTCGTTCGTAGCCGGAGTCTCTTTCTGGACGTCTTAGGCGATGTGTCGTAGGAATGAACCGGGTTCGCAAGTATCCAGGTGATCGAAACTGTGCCGGAGTAAAATGGGATGTGAAGTACAGCGTGATAAGCTACGAATGATTGAGAGATGAAGAGGAGTAAGAACGAGGGAGAGGAGAAGTGGTGAGTGCTGCAGCTGTGGGTGTGGAGAAGAACGGAGGATGGAAGAAAAGATGTGGAAGACAGCGGAGAGTCAGGTGCGCTGGTCGTCGTGACCCGTGTGAACGTGGCTACTCCCATCGCCTTGGAGGTATTTCATGGAGCAGGTGCTGCCTCGGTAGAGGTCCTCGACGTAACGGCGTGTGATCGAGAGATTTGCGTTGTCATTGAAGCATTGTGCTGTTCGTTTTTGTGAAGAAGAGCACGCCACGTTGAGCATCTGCCTACGAGACTAGCACATTACCAGAACTGGCACAACGGGACATCTGCAGATCGGGGGTACGATCGGCGAACCGCACGGGATGCCGATACGTGCTTCCCATGTGGTATTCATGTAGCAAGGGCGTGACCGGATGCAGGATCAGCGTACGATCTCGTTCGTCGCCACTGCGCTTCAAAGAACACGCCAACCCAGCAGGAACATTTGATCAGTGTGCAGGTGCCTGTATTGACGGGCGAAATAGCAGGTGCTGGTTGCTACAACGTCTTTTTGATAGTCCAGGTAATTCGAAATCAGCTAGGCGGTCTACAGTTCGGGAGTAATCGTCGACAAAGGGACAAACAACTTCACTCACCAGCGATGTAGCAAGCATCTTCCCACTGTCTGTCGGCTCGAAGCGTCCAAGGTGTCATCTGGACGTAAACGGTTGCTTCCAATCGTCTTTCCGGTCTCGTAGTATGCCGCACTGTTCCCGACAACGGCTCTCGGTCCAGAGTTCCAGTCGAAATGTCGCCTGGGTTCTTGCGCGAGGTATGATGGGCGAATCGGCGTCTCCATATCATGCTGCCAATATCCTGGTCAGCCAAAGTATTAGATCAACGTCGCATGCGAGTCTGCATGGCCAACGTGTGTCCAAGGATCTCAATGCCAGACCCGAGAAGACGCAAGTAGCAGATGAGCCATCCAGCCATTGCTGCGCACTTCATAGACCAAGTTGGCCTAAGATTCACCAGTGTTCGACTCCTCAGGCTGCGTCTGCTCGGCTCAAGAATCTTCCCGCATCACGCAGATCAGATCTCGATTCCCTTGTAAGTTGCTGATTTGCTTGAATCGCATTCTCGAATCGATCTTGTGCATACATGTTCATTGCCATTCAAGCCTCTCTGAGAGCAGGAGCTACCATGCCGGTCATCAAGTTGAGCCCAGCGCTCCGTCCGCCGAAGGATGAAGCCACGCCTTCGAAACAGGAGGTCTTCACCACCAGCGTCCCATTCGCCTCTCTGCCTTCGTTCCCTCCACACCTCTTCGAGATCTACCATGGGCCATGGCCAGTGCCAACGTCTCTGTCACAAATCAGCGCAAGCCATGGAAGGTACAAGCAGGTGAGATGGCGCAAGAGTTCAAGCGTCTCAAACATCGAGGGATGCTGACTTTCGTGTGCAGTCCATCGATGATCACCATACCGGCAAGAAAATTATTGAGAAAGAGGACAAGAATCATAGGAGCGACAAGATCCCGTCAGACGCATCCGCTGATGACTGGGATGACTTCAGCAACGTCGTCGAGGATTACGGCTCAGTCAAGGATTTCCACCATTGTAAGTGTTGCATGCGATTACCGTGGGTCATGCGAGCGCATCCAGGCTAATATGCATCCATAGGCATAGCGCGAAACTTCGCCTCCCGAGCCAAACGCGCCTTTCGAGCTGGGAAGTCCTTCGCCAGTTTTCATGAGGAAGAGCTCATCATCGATACTGACAGGGCAAGATATCTGGAGCTCGACCCAGACCGTTATAAACTTCACGTCGAGCTGGACCTGTCCAACGACTTGCGCGTCGCCATTCTCGCGCGCATACAAGAGCGACTATGCAACGAGATCTGGCTGCAGCCGTTCGACCCGTCTGCTGTGAGTGAGATCAGGCAGGACGATCGTTGGAACTCCATAGACGCTCGTAGGGAGACTGTGGTGGCTGTTGAGGAAGAGACCAAGGAGGAGAAATTGGACAGAGTGTTGCGCCAGCAATTTTCGGGGCGCGGAGTCGTCCGGCTGAGGAAATCATGTCGATGAGGTGAATCAATGGCTCGAAGACTGGACGAAGGGTGATATTAACGGCGGAGCGGCTGGTTGACGCGTCGCTGTTCCGTTTCTGCGGGTCGAGGCCGAATGAATGGGTTCGGATGGGACGATTAATGACACCCTTGGGTGATCGTCTGTCACTTGGTATTGGAAATAGAGCGGGCGGTTTGCTTCTTCTTGATCTTATTGTTGTATTGCATGAGAGAGAGAGGGGAGACGAGGGATCCAGCGTGGCCGCAATAGCGTGAGGTGACGTGTAGCTTCTTCCTTGGCGCGTGTGAAGTCGCGATCCTCTGCATCCAGCACTTCCCTCTCACCAACTCCGTCAAAATGGAAATAGGAGTTTTGATGGCTCATTGACAGTCTTCACGAACGACGTGTCTTTCTCTCATCGTGGACTGACTTTGATCGCAGTGTTCATATGTTCCGATGCTTTCAGCCGGCGTGCGGCCCTGGACCAAAAGCACAGTGCTTGGCCCCTGAAGACGATACCGAACATCTCCGGTCCAATGCAGAGTCGAGAAAGGCTCGAGACCTGCCGAAAGTGGGCATCGATTGAGTCCTCAACGTCACTGCTTCCCGTATACGCAGTCCACAGTCTGTACGAAGGCCATTACTCTTCCAAGAGGCCCCCTGACCATGCGTGCGGAAGGCACAGGATGTTTGCCGCTGTCGGAAACTGGAACGAGTGAGGGTCGACTTCGTGCTCCGTGCTCCGGCAGTTGGAACCCATGTTCTTCGAGCCATTAATGTGCCGAATTGGAGCTGCGACCCCACGCTGCAATCCACGGGCAATAGTGCTCTTGGAATCATTGACGATGCAACGCGAATCGCAGACCATGAGCAGATTACTTGATTATGGATGAAGAGGCTGAGCGACCCATTTCGTTCCGCAGTTTGGACCCCCGTGCTCGCTTATTGATACTTCTCCCGGCGCCGGGATGTCCACATGGCCCGCCTTTGGCTCTGGTCAGTTGCCTGGCCAGGATCTTCCCATGATTGAATGGGATCATGGGTGTTCGTAAATTACCTATATCCCAAAGTGCACAGGAACCCCCCCCCCCTACTTGGACAGGACAAACAAAATACAAAGGTGTAACATGACGTCAATCGGAGGATGGTTTTCAGATTTCGTCCGCGTGAGCGAGGATGCGGAACTTTGTAGAGGAGGAACTGCTCTGGTAACGCGTTCTGTCAGGAGAACAGCGGATCTTGCTGCAGTTCCAGAAATGGTATACCCAGTAACCACGAAATTGGCTGTGACCGAGACATGGATTGGCAACTCCATGCCAGGATGATAGAGTTTGCCTTGGGCGGGGCCTCCATGCGACCACAACCTTGAGACCTAGGTCGGATGCGGTCGGACAGAAGGCCGATGATCAAGTACAAAGGTCTGGCCACGGCATCTCGCTTCTGTCACTGTCAGCCCGCTCCCATCTCAAGACGCCTCAATCAAGCAAATCGTTTACCATCATGGCCTCCAAATACGCCCTTCCAATCATGGCCATCATGGGCTTGGCAGCAGCGCAAGGCCAGGCGACATGCCCGGATTACATTGATTACGCCAAAGAGCAACATGGTCCATTCAGCGAAGGCCGATACCAACTGAGCTACCAGCGACCGGACGCGAGCTGCAGGACTTTCACATCATCGGTCGTTGAAGACGCCATCACCAGCATCTCCGCCAAGATCGCAGATCCGGATCTCAAGCGTCTGTTTGAAAACACATATCCGAATACGCTTGACACTGCGGTGAAGTGGAAGGGTGTCGCCGCAGGCTCCGACGAGGAATTGACATTCTTGATCACCGTAAGACATCGTGATCGCCTGGACTATCACGATCATAGCACTAATCTGCACGACAGGGCGACATCAACGCAATGTGGCTGCGCGATTCTTCGAATCAACTGCAGAGCTATCTACCATTGTTGAAAGCAGACTCATCGCCGAACTCGCTGGCTTCACTCTTCCGCGGAGTTATCAACCTCCAGGCCCGTTATTTACAGACGAGCCCGTATTGCAACAGTTTTCAACCTCCAGTAGAGTCCGGCCTTGGCGCCTCGTTCAACGAATATGCCACTACCGACATCGTAACTCCACCGTACAGCAATCTGTCGGTATTCGAGTGCAAGTACGAATTAGACAGCCTTGCGGCGTTCTTGCAAGTCAGGTATGTAAGAGATTGCGCGAGGGACCAGCACCGAACTGACAAATTCGCTCAGCGACAACTACTACAACGCCACCCAGGACATCGAATTCTTCCGGAAGTACTCCTGGGTCGACGCTGTGAAGGCTGTCCTCAAGGTGGCAAAGGAGATGATGGTGCCCACATACGCCGAAGATGGCTCTGTCAACAACATCACCTACTCTTGGACGAGACAGTCGGACAGGGCTACGGAGACCACGGCCAACGGCAAGAATCAATCCGCCCGACTTTGACACGAATATCTGCTAACAATTCCTTGCTCAGGCGGCTTCGGCAACCCATTCAGCAACGCCACAGGTCTTATCCGCTCCTTCTTCCGACCCGCTGACGACACCACAATCTACATGGGATTCATCCCTGCCAACATGATGTTCGCACGATACTTGGAGTCGGCAGCGATCATCATGTCAGCGCTCGGCAATCAGGAAGATCTGGCCAAGGAAATGACCACCCTCGCGGACAGCCTGCGGTGTGCCATTACCCAGTATGGCATTGTACAGACATCCGAATTCGGGCCCATCTACGCCTTTGAGGTCGACGGCTACCATGGACAGAACATCATGGACGATGCGAACATTCCCAGCTTGCTTTCTTCTCCCTTTTTCGGATACCTCGATGCCAGTGACAAGGTCTACCAGAACACCCGCAAGATGATCCTCAGCGCCAACAATCCATACTACATGGCTGGACCAGTGCTCAGTGCTGTCGGTTCACCACACACCGGCCTGGGGAAGGCCTGGCCCATGGCTGCCATCGTCCGAATGGCGACCAGCAGCGACGAGGCCGAAATCACAGAGCAGTTACGGGAGCTTGTTAGCAGCACCGATAGGCTCGGATTGATTCATGAGAGCATCAACACTCGCAACGTGAGCGATTGGTCTCGACAATGGTTCTCATGGGCAAACGGCCTTTTCGGCCAAGTTGTTCTCGATCTAGCAGACAGGCAGCCGGAGATTCTGCAGCAGAGTTTCCAGTGAGCGTTCAAAAATGGGGTTTGACAGCAAAAAGTTAGCAGGTACACTGCCATAATAATATTTCCCTGGGACGTCTTTCGATGACTTTGTCACAGCTGGCGCTGTCATATTTTGATCAAGTGCAACTCCTGTATGCCGTGGCCGCGTTGCAGCTTTGCCGGGGTGACGTGCGCAGGGTCTCGAGCAATGATGTGACGTACAGAAGTACCACGCAATCGAGCATTGACAGCATGCAGAATCATGGAGCTACGCGGATCCAAGTGGAATACCGTGGATTGACGTCAAACATCTTTGAAGCAGAGTGGTTTTATACAGCTCGCTGCGTGGTTCCTCACAGACTTGAACGCAACACCCAATTCACCTACTACCAACGACCACAATGCCGCAACAGATCTTCTTCATCACTGGCACCAGCACCGGTTTCGGCGCCGAACTCGTCAAGAAAGCACTCTCAGAAGGCGACAAAGTCGTTGCGACTGCTCGCAACTCTTCCAAGCTGAAGTTCGATGGCACCAGCAAGGACAACTTCTTGGCCGTGGATCTTGACGTGACCGATGAGAGGTATACCGCTGTTGCCGCCACCCATCATCAGCTTTGTCCTGACCTGTTCCAGCTCAGTTCACAAGGCTTTCGATGCTGCGTTGAAGCAGTTTGGTCGCATTGATGTCGTGGTGAGTTTAAGGAGAGCGGAAGTGCCTGCAGCATAGTTCGAGATGTCTTTCGAACAGTGCCAGGTCGTTTCGATCTCCTTCGCTGCTGCCTGAACGATCACTGATGCTTTTCCGCGCTCAGGTCAACAACGCTGGATACGGCCTGGCCGGCGAGTTTGAGTCTGTATCCGAAGAGCAAGCCAGGACGCAGTTCGAGGTGAGCTGTCCCTTTCAGATCATGTCCAATTATGCAGGAGCTTACACCAGAAATAGGTGAACTTCTGGGGCCTGTTGCGTGTCACTCGGAGGGCATTGAAGGTGATGCGTGAGACGAACTCGCCGCCTGGTGGCAAGATTCAGCAGGTATGGATGGCTTGTCCGCGTTCCTCAACTGCGAGGAATAACGATAAGCATAGGTGACTTCGATGGGTGGACAAATCGGTGTCCCGTGCTTTTCGATCGTAAGCCCTCTTACCGGCCTTGTTGACCACACTCATGCTGAACAATCATAGTACTGCGCGACGAAATGGGCTGTCGAAGGTTTTACTGAGACCGTCAGCAAGGAGCTCAAGCCAGAGTGGTGCGCATCGATCTCAGAACTTTTGCAAGATGCAACGTAGCTGACTGGATTTTCAGGAACATCAAGCTCACCAACATCGAGCCAGGTGGCTTCCGCACTGATGTAATTCACCATTCAAGATTGTGATGGGAAGCATTTCAGCTAACGCTTTCTCGCAGTGGGCCGGACGTAGCATGGTTTTCGGTGACTCGAAGGAGCCAGCATACGACCACCTCAACGCTGAAGAGTCTATGAAGAAGCGGAATGGTAGCCAGCCTGGTGACCCTGCAAAGGTAACGTAGCACAAGTCATGAAAGCTCAACATGGCATCGCTAATCCTGATTCAGGGTGCCCGAGCGATGCGGGAGATCGCCGCCATGGACGACCCTCCGCTGAGAGTACTCATCGGCTCGGACGCATATAAGGGTATGCAGAACAAGCTCAAGACGTACGGCGAAGAGGTGCCGAAGTATGAGAAGCTGAGCAGTAAGTCGATTTCCATCGTCGTGAGGAACGTGGAAAGCACAATGGCTGACATTCTCGAAGACAGCTGTGACGTCGATGGCTACGAGCCACCACAGTAGATCATACTCGATGTTGATAGGCGTCCAAACCACTGGACGGACGTAGGTTCATGACGACCATGAGCATAAGATACAACAGATATGACTGACAGTACTGTGACCCTTCCCTTGTAGCCCACACCTCATATGAAATGTTGGGAAGCTGCAAGCGACACAGCCAACAAGGACAGGCAATCTCGATGCTTCAAATTAGGCAGTCTTCGATAATGCGCTTTCCATCGTCCGCATATCATAGTAGTTTCGCAACTCTCGAAACTGGAATCCTTGCGTCCCTTTGCCAGGATCGGCCTTTTCCAGAGTATACACGAACGACTGCGGCACCTCCACGGTTCTTCTACCTCCGTGGGCGTGTAGCCTCGTGTTGAACTTTGCGTGGAGCTTGTAGACTTGCTTCGCCTCGTCGGCTTCAACAATGAAGGAGAGTACGTCTCGTTCCACCTTTGGAAAGCTCGCGTACAGTTTGCGGAAGAATTCCCAGGATGCCTTTCCACCGTCGATGACGGTTCCGTCAACCAGGACCGTCTGACAGTCTGCGCTGTACCAGTCTTCGTAGGGGACCGTTTTCCATTCTTCTGGCGTCTTTGGAAAGGCCTGACCGTATGCTGAGTAGAAGCTCAGCACGGCATGGCTGCCGATAGCTTCTGGCGTGAGAGGGAAAGTGACTTTGAAGAGCGATGTAGCCATTGTAGTAGTGAGCGGGTATGAGTCTACGCGATGTCGACGACTTGAACCACCACGAGTACTGGATCAGACGGAACTCCACGTAGCTTTGAGTTGAAGCTCCCTCGGCCCATCGGCTATACAGCTGAGCTTTGCTCTCCACTCGCCGCGGCTTCGTCAGAAACATGAAACCTGCTCCGGCACGCTGATGGAGACCATTGGCCATATCTAGAGTCTCTGCATTCCTTCGCACTCTCTCGCTTTTGGTTCATGAACGATTCGTACTGGTCCGTGGAGCGTCAAGACGTCAATCTGTCAAATGCCTCCAGCAGCACCGCCTGTCGAGTCTTGTGAATTTCCAGATTACCACCGTAGCGTGACATCAGCTCCAGCATCCGGCGAATGTCATCCCGAAAAATCGTATCATATCTCGTATCTGGTTCCGTGTTCATCGCCAGGAGATTGACAATCAACAGGCTTTCTTCAAACGCACGATGCTACGAGAACGTCAGCGACCGTTAGGACACGAGGCCAGAGGACTCTTGCCTGGTACTCCCACCACACTCCCGCTTCGATTTCGAACAATCCGAAAAGTTTGAAAAATGCACACAAAGCCTCGTGAGCTGCTTCAAGAGCACCTCTGATGTTCACCGCAACGTCTTGCGCAGCGTTATCTGACGCCTGTAGCAGCGCAAGGCAGTGGTAGTAGTTCGAGGTCAGGAAAAGATTCTGGCGGACCGCTCGCGGATTTGAAATGACTTGTTGCTGCAAAATGCTGTAGTCCAGTACCGTCAAGTATGCCGGAAAGGACTTGTAAAGTCTTCGAAATGCAGCCACCAGAGATTCCTTGTGCCTCGGACTGTTCGCCACCGGGAGCGACAAGGAAAGTGTACTGGACAAGTTCTCTTGTACGAGGTTTCCAAGGTGCCACATTGCCCTCATGTATGAGACGTCCTGCTTCATGGAGGTCAGGTCTACCAGATGATGAGGCTGAGCCGGTGCGAGCTGTCCGGAAAGCTGCGGTGCTATTGCATTAATGCTCATCAAATTCTCAACGCGCGAATCGGTGCCAAGGCTGCTTTCCAAGCCTTCGTTACTCAACTCATTGTCGTCGGAGAGAGATTCTACCGGCACGTCGCTATGAGTAGTCGTGGGTGGCAAGCGTAACAAGATTGTAACGAAAGTATCCTGAAAGAATACTGCTTGCCATAGCTTCCGTCTTTGCTGCTTTTCCAGTATTGAAGCTTCCGGTACGACCACGTCAGGATCTCGATGGAGTCGCATTGCGTACGCTTGGCGGAGATGTATGCCTGCCCAGGCGTATGCGTCTGAAGCATGATTGTCGTTCATGAGGAAGTAGGCGATCAATAGCATGGCTTGAATAGCACGGATGGACGTCCGATTCAAGTAGGAGTAGACTCTCAAGGCCTGATTTGCCGCCGAGCAGTAGAATTCTGCGGTTTGCGAACGCTCCTCGTATGGGAACTGCATGAACTGCGTCCCCAGTGCATACACAGCAAAGTGTAGGGCGATCAAAGAGGCGTCAACATTGCCCTTCTCCTCCGACGGAAGAGTCCAAAAATTCTCGTAATCGGAGTAGAAAGTCCTTCTGTGTATGAACGGGTACACCGGATCCACGACCTCGAAGAACTTAGCAATCAGAACCTCTGCTTGCTCCTTACTTGGGAGCACTGAGATCACCTCTGGGAGTCCGCCCTGGCAGGTCCAGTAGTTTGAGAAAGGATGCTGCGACCCTACACCAAAGACATTTGAAGGAGAGCTTTGCGTGAACGGTATGTTGGAGACCAAGAATTGCGAGGGTCCTTTTGAAGCTGATTGAGGTAGGCGAGGTGGCCGACTGGCCGAAGTGCCCGGTCCGTTGGTAGCCACAGTAGGGGAGGTCAAGGTTGTCGAAGTGGTGCTTGCGTTGCGTATCTTGCTGGATGGTTTCGTCACGTATCTCGCCTTGCTGCCGCCATTCTTGCGATCTGCGGAAGCGATGAGCGTGGCTACCGCGGTGTATTCGCACTCGGACTGTCGCTTCACACAGGCCACTGCGACATGTCTATCAGTATGATGTGGCTGGTGAGCAATAGTTGTACTGACAGCACGGCCGCGCCCGATCACATTTCGTCTTGCGTTCTACGCATTCTAAGCAGGATAATGTCGGCTGGAAATGTCAGCATCGTCTTGCCAGTCGCGCGCATAGTCTTCACCTTGTTCCGACGCTGCTTGGGCTTGATTCTTTTCGGTTTCTGCTGCTCTCCATTGGCAGCAGAGGCCGTGACAGACTCCGGCGATCCTTCTTCGCGGTGAGGCTCAGCGGTGCTAGCAGCGGTGCTGGTCGGCAGAGTGAGGTCATCAAGCTCTTCGTGGTAGGCAACACGTCGATGATGACCCTCGTCAGACATGCTTGACACAGGCGCACACCAAGCCTGTCCGGAAATTACTCCGTTGGGCGGTTATAACAATGTCGTGGTATGGCCCGTGGGGGAGCTTGTGGCTGATCGGGCTCTCCAACGCAGTTTGCCCACTACCGAGGTTTAGACGGTCTCTGTTCGGCTGCGACAGGCGCGACTCGACTGCAACAATCTACGGATAGAGGACTGAGAACGATCGAGAACGAATACAACCTGCCAGGGGGCTGAGGCTAGCTATTATTTGCGGTTGGAAGCAGTTGTCAAAATCTGATGGGCAATCACGAGTTGACATTGGAGATCAACCACCAAATTCAAGCTGGGAGAAGATCATTTGGTTCCATGAAAAATGTTCGAAGGTCAATCTAGTCTATTGCTGCTTCTCGAAAATGAATAACGCTTCATCCTTCCCAGCGAAAGACGGGAGCGGAATCTGCAAGACCTTTTCCCACAACGGCATCTCTCTTGCCATCCAATCTGCAATCGTTTCTGACTTGAAGGCCGTGAAGCCACTAGAGTTTTGGGCGCCTGCTGATATGATCGTTGTTCCACCTGCAATATATCGGTCAGTATGGGTTTAACGAATATGAATGATTCGATGACTCACGATATGCATTGAGCATCGTCGACGTGAAGTCGTTTCCGACCATGGGATAGACCAAGAGTAACACATCGTTAACGCCTCCATTGTTCTGCTGTAACCACTCCGCACCATCGACCTCGATGGTATCGGCCACCCACATCGTTCTCCACTCGCTGAGTCCATTGTCGATCGGCGTGACCGTCATTTTCTTCTTTGGATTCGAGTCGAAGTTGCGGAGAGCATATGACCAGTACCCATTGCCGCTCCCTACGTCGAGGATGTTGCGGCCTCGCGCGACCTGCTGGACGAAAGCCAGAGCCTCGTAGGAAGGACACTACAACAGAAGGGCGGAAAGGTTAGCAATGGCTCGAATGCAAATTGTAGAAAAGGTAGACTGAGACCTGCTAGCATAGTTCGAGAGACTGTCTCGGACCGCTACAGGCCCTTGGTCCTTTGATTTTCTTACCACGCATCCAAAATGGTGGTATAGCACAGGCAGTATCGCGTGGCTTATCTTCACCTCCGCAGTCTTCTCTTCTGGGCCTGCCCATTCCAGGCTATGACATGACCATGCCCATACGTCAAAATACGGGTTTGTGTGTGTCTTCGACTTGTTCACAACCAGTTTTCGCGAGTCGTCCGGCGGTGCGTATAACGCCAGAAGATGCTTTGCGACATCCTCACGGACTGTGCCTTTCTTCGCGTTCGAGCCCAGCGCCTTCAATGCCTTCGAGGTATTTGTTGTCGGCCGGAAGATGTCGACGTATGCGGTGATATCAGCTGTCGATGGCGGTGGCCTCTGGCAGTGGTGAGATTGAAGTCGTGTTGCCGATGGTTGGAGCAGGACCTACTAAATGGCCTTCGCTCGTCGTATACCAGCCATGAAGACCGTTCTGACCGCCTGCAGCTACATGAACCTGTGCCTGGTCTAGCGAGACCGCAGCGACGGCTGTGTAAACGTAGTTATCCCTCGAAAGTAGTCCGAAGGACGTCTTAATGAATGTCTTGAAGTCATTGTCGCTCGGTGCGGTGATGTCGCCTTTCGTCCAGGCCTCAAAGAAGCGATCGGGATCGAACGTGGATGAGCCCTCTGTCCGAGCAGACCGTGGAATCTGAGGCATTGGGTAGTGTGAACGTGATCGAGGACATCATAGCTGCGCCGACAAAATCCAGGTGCATGTCCTTATCGATAGGATTTTTCGACTTCCAAACGGCTCCACTTCTTCTTCCTCAACATTCACCTCACCTCGCTCGCTCCGTGATCAGATCGCCTGCCATCGGTCGCCACACCTGCACAGCATTGAATTATCGGCTGACAGCCCCGAAAGTCCGTCGTACGCACGCCTCCGTAACGTCGAAAATGTTTGCTTCGCCGCTCGTGGAACCCAGCGGTGAGTTATGCTTGGGCACGCCTCTTCCTGCTTGGTGATACGAGAGGCCGCAGAGTACTTTCACTCGCATGGTTGCATCTCTGTAATTATCCGTCGACTTGAGCCCAATGTCGACCCGACGTGCGGGATACTTTGGTGCGAGGTATCGCTCCATTCCGACCTCTTTCTTGTCATTCCCCAGCAAAGAATTTGACTCGAACGGCCCTCTCTTTGCATACATCATCTCTCACGCAAAAGGGATCCTTGGTGAGACCACACTTCGCCCGTCGACAGCCCTACTCAATCTCGATATATAGTCCTTCATCAGCCATGGAGCTCTGGCGTTTTGCCAACCAAGCCATGCCACACATGCTGCAAGCTCAGGCGCTTGCGCCCAGGCTTCCGGGCATCAACCGTAGCCTACAGGCCAACAATGCCATGATATCGGTGCAAGAGTACGCGTTACTCAACTTCCTGCCAGGCTTGTACCGACAGATCGTTCAAGCCTCATACGATACAGGAATAGTCATCGATCACCTCGTTTCGACTTCGCCGGAGATCTGGCCTGGGACGGGATGGAATCCGTGGGTCACATCGTGGTCTTTTGGAATGGTTTCATGAGCTGATATCTTCCGTGCCTAGTCTCTCCGAAGCAGAGCTCGCCGACGCCTACCTGTCCATCATCCGTGCGCTCGCAAGATCGTCTCCCGGCGAAGCCGACTTTGTTGTGTCCGAGGCTCTCATGTCCAGGCTCGAAAGCGCCATGGCTACGGACAGAAACGACGCACGCATGATCAATGGTCGCTCCTTCCATCGACGGAGCCAACACATGTTCCGCTGCATGGCCGAGGTCTCGCACCAAGCCAAAAGCTCGAAGATCGGGAACGTCTTGGCACAATTCTTCTATAGATATGCCTCTCACATTGCTTCGGTCGATCAATCTTCGGCACTCTGCCAGTGGTGTTACGCACTTTTACGCGCCACTACACGGGTCATGGATCGCTACGACTGCCTCAAGCGAGTACTGCGCATCCGGCCAGACTTGCCGGCCAAAATCGCTGGATTGGGTAGTAAGGCCTACAAAGTTGCCCAATCGTTGGATCGAGTGGCAGTGAACATGCAAAGAAGAGAGATCAAGCCATGTGTTGATCAACTGGAGGCTTTGGATTGGCGGTTTCCCTCAGTGCGTGAGAGGAGCAGGTCTAGAGGTCGACAGCTGATGCTTTCTGACGGGCGTCATGTCGGGGACCTGGAATACCAAGATGAGGATGACGCTTTGGCTTTGAACGCTTTACAGGCGGAAAGTGTGTTGATTGCTCGTGGGGACGAGGGCAGGAGGATGTTGCAGCTGACGTTGGGACGACACTACAACGATCGCAACGCGGGACGACTGGGCGGCGTGGGCGATGTGTTCATGCCCCGAGCTGCAATTCTGCCGGCGCTGGCTGAGGCTGAGTTCAACATTTAAAGGGTAACGAGTCCGCTTTGTCAGATGTTGGGTTAATCTATATGGATGTTCGACACAAAGTATGCTAAGATACCACTGCTGCAGAGCTCACGTCAAGTACACATCGGGTGGCCACCGCCTATCTAGGAAGAGTAAGGCGGTGGTGCAGCACCATTGGCACCATTGATCGTCTCGAATTCCTGAGCACGAATACGCTGCAGCTCTTTCCTCGCTCCTTCCAGATTCGTGGCAGCAGTCTCCAAACCAGCATCGGCCGACTTCTGCCGACTGGTCTGTTGACCAAATTGGTTCATAAGGTGGCCAATAGCATTGTGCACTGAGCATTTGAGTTCTTGATCCGATCATGTTGATCCATATCACTGAACATGTTATCGAACATGACGTCGCTGAAGAAGTGGCCATGGTCGATATCGATCTCCGTCAACTGCTCGATTGCAGGCTGGATCCGACGAGCTTCCTCTATGTGACGGAGAGTCATGTTGACGTGGTTTTGTGCTCAGTGCAATTAGTGCATGACTCTCGAATATTGTTCTGCGGGCGATTACCTGAGCCAGTGCGTCTCTCTCCATCATATCGACGAAGGTGCCGCCTCCGAACATGTCTGCCCCACTCATGTCCAGAGCGTCTTCCATGTACTTGGCCGCTTTGAACAGAGTCTGGTCAGCGCGCTGAAGCGCCTGCAATGCCATGTTCTCCGCGCCGATCTGGGCCTGAGACTGATCGAAGTGCTGCTTCGCCTGCAGCAGGTTGGACTCCATCTGATCCTCTCCAGGAATTTCGGGTGTCGGTCCATCGAATATAGATTGATATAGAGCGTCTAGAGCGGCCTGTGCCTTGTCGTGTCGCTTGGCCTCGGAGTCAAGATGGCCATGATCTTTCTCCGCTCCCGCCAACGCACGAGCGAGTTCCTCACGGGATTCTTTGGCCGATCGCTCTGCTTGCCAGGCGTCTAGGAAGTCCCTCTCTTCTTTCTCCGACCTTGATTCGAACTTCGCCTTACCCTTGGATCCGCCGAGCTTGTGTGCCCAACTTTGTCAATGTTAGCATCGTACAAGAGCCACTCTGATTCTGAAGGGCTTACCGCTTCACGTTGGATTCCCGGTACTTGATATTATCCTGGGGACAAGATCAGATCTCGGCTGTGCCGCATCTTTCTGGCACCGACACACCTTCTTCTCATCTTCAGTGATTTTGTGAAGTCGTGCAAGCTCTTGATCTGTGCTAGCAATCTGGGCCTTTAGATCCGCGATGTAGGAGACGTTCTGTTTGAGGGACGAAGCAGCATAGTCTGTCATTGACAGCTCCGACAGAAGCTCAGCGTTCTTGTCTGCGGCTTCGCGCAACGTGCTAGAGAGCTGAGACATTGAGATGTTTGACGGGTTGGTGAAATCGTTCAGAACGGCGAAAGATTGTCTGCGTCAGAGGAACGTGCAGTGAAGGAAATCTTTGAGTGTGAGAATGTGTATGCCAACCTTTTCGCACTCGCTCGCGCTTCTATATATCATACCCGACTGCTCTGCGCCTACAGTGAATTTGTGTCTATCAAACCCAATGCAAGGAGCGATCGCGCTTTGGTGGTCCCGATTGGCTGAGATGCGGCGATCTGATCCTTCGAAAAAACGAAGGATCCAAATGATGGTAGCCAAGACTTGAAGATGTGGCAGTGTTCAGAATTCCTCCACTTCAGCAACCCGAACATCCATCTCGGTGCGAGTTGTTGTGACATGTCGTGAGGCAAGCTGCCAGGGATCACCGTTCTTCACAGCCACGACAGCATGCTTCCCATTTTCACGACTGCGCCACATTTCGGGACTCGGTCGGCATCTTCAACGATGGGATGAAAAGAGGATTCTAGCCCCAACGGTCCTCGTCGTCGCGGTCGTCTACATCAAAGCGAGCCTCGTTGGCCGCATGCTCTCGATGTTCATCCCCATTCGCCGCCGCGATATTTTGCGGACCGGCCTCCGTCTTCACACCGGCGACGTCATCTGTGCCATTCTCCATCTTGACATCCAAATTGCCAGATTCGGGTAAGGTGTCTGGCGATTTATACCACGAAAGCTCGATCTTGCCTGCGAGTGGAAAGTCTGGGGCTGCCGCCGCCGCCATGAAGCTCTCGCCCTCAAAGCGTTGATTGAATGCAATCAGGGCAGCGTCGGGCCTCTCCGGACACCTGGAGATCGATGTACTGGTCTCGGGAGAGTTGAAGAGGATCCATGAGCGCAAGGTTTCCTCATGGTCATCGTACGAGCTTCCTTCGATGAATGTGACGCAGACGGTCTTGGGCCGATTGTCGAGCCTCATGACAGCGCCGCCTGCACGACCACCTCGTCCGAGGCCAGGGTACAAGACTCGACCGCGCCCTCGGCCTCGACCTCTGAAGCCTCCTCGCCCCCTGGGAACGTACCCACCACTTTCCCAACCATTCGGAGTCTGCGCTGCGATAGGGTCAATCCCAAGGGCTTTCGCTTCAGCTTCCAGCTTTGCGAGCGTCTCCTTCAATCCCTTTGTTTGCTCGTTGTCCTCCTTGGCTGTTTCTTCCATCGGTATATCCTTACCCTCCTTCTTCGCCAAGACTGCGTTCATCTTTCTGCGCTCCGCCTCAATCGCCTTCATCCTCACTTCAAGCTCTTCCTTTTGTCGTCTCGCATCCTCACGCTGTCTCTTCTGCTCGTCATGCCTGCGTTGTGCTTCTTCCTGTTTCTTGGCCAGCTCTTCAGGGTCGATCTGAGGCTCCATTGCGTCTTCGGCGCTCTTTCTCTGGGGTGCTGCTCGGCCATTGGGTGGCCTCGGGAGACCATCGGGCTTGTACCAGTAGACCTTAACGAATCGGTTGTCGAACACGACTTTCGGACTGTCGTATGCTGCCTTTGCAGCATCGAACTCCTCGTACTTGACAATTGCTACACGCTTGTATGGCTGCATTGTCACCTCTTCGATGTTGCCGAATTCGCCAAAGAAGTCGCGGACTGATTGCTCATCGAATTTGTCCTCAGGAATCTGCTCCACGACCACAGTTGTTACAGATCTGTCACTGTTTGGGCCGTTGTGCGAGAATTCGGCGCGCCTTCCGCCGCCACGGAAATTGCCATTGCCTGCGCGATTCCTCTGTCCACCTCGTGCTCCGGTGTTGACCGAAGTGCTTACAGTCCCCGTGCGATTTGGTTGTGGGTGCATGATTCCAGCCTGTGTCGGATCGTATCCCTCGTTGCCGCCAGGCACAACGTACTCATTACCGTGCTCGTACTGGCAGGAAGCGCCGCGAGCACAAAACCCTTTCGTGTCATAATCCCAGCAGCGTCTCGCGCCTGCCTTGCTTGTGCCATTCGACGACATTGTTGGCATTTCAAACCCCGGAAAGCCGGGCATTATACTTGCCATAGCTCTTTGCATCGCGAGAAGCCCAGCCACGGGATCATTTGGATCCAGACTGCTGAAGTCAAATGGAAGCATGCCGGAAGCCTGTGACGGGGGCTGCATCTGCTGATTCCTGGCCCCGGGTCCATCAAAACCACCTCCTCCGCCCCTTGCTCTGCCCCCACGACGCGCTTGTTTCACCGGGCGGTCGCTGCCATTGAAATCGTTCAGACGTCCATAATGAGACTCGTTTCGCTCGTTGTCGTGTAAAGAACGCTTGCGGGACCTGATGTGCGGTTGTGAAGAGGTCTGCGCGGGCTGTTGCGGTGCGTACGGAATAGCGACAGGCTTCGTTGTTTTGTGAGACGGATCGTAGGATTTTGTGGTGACTGCGGCGAAGAGGTCGTCGACAAAGCTGCAGGACGATTCACCGAGAAAATCTTGCAGATTGGAGATGCAAGTTTGCTTTGCGGTCGCTTCAGGCTCATTTGTCTTTACCAATGCAAGCACATAATCGGCAAGAACATCGCTGTCCGCATCGCTTACATCCTCGAGCCTTTTGATGATCCAATTCTTGAGCAGCTCGGACTGCGCATCGTCCACGAGCATCGTGAACCCAGAGTCGCCGTCGGGAGCGAAGCGAATCGTCGTGAAGTACCAAATTGACGGACGCAGAAAGGTGGTGGTGGTGTTCGTAACCTCAATGATTTTGTTCGTCGCAAGACAATGGAACGTGGAAAGTTAAGGTAGTTCCAGTGCGGAGACAGCTCCGCCTCCACCCGGGGCTTTGCATGTGATCACACCTAGCTCTCGACCGCCTCGCATCTGTAAATCAACGCAAGACCATTGCGACAATTGCGACGCCCACACCACTCGTGCTCATTCGCCCAGCCCTCTCGCATAGCGCTGGTTCAGGAAGAAACCGAGGCCTGCTCCAGGGCCATGCCAACAACATGACGCGCGTGCAATTGACGGCGTACGCGACCAGGAACGATGTCTGGCCTGCAGGCACAACCGCTCAGCGGCGAGGGTCAATTCAACTGGGTGTTCCAGGTTGAGATTCTCGTCATCGGAGTGCTTGCGCTCTTCTTCCTGTTCTACTTCAACCGCCTCCACCCGCCTCTTCGCCACGCTCGTGTCCTTCGCAATCCGAGCCTACACATGGCGCAAGTACAAGGCCTATATCGACATATCCTCGCTGCAGATCAGCTTGCTAGGAGGCCGCATCTTTTTCAAAGGCATACGATACCACGCTCATAATGTCACGGTCTACGTATACGAGGGGCACGTCACATGGAGGTACTGGTTGCGACTGGTGCAGGAGGCCGAAGTCTTCCAGGATGTCGATCCAGCAAGCGATGGTCATTCCGCGAGCACAGCCACGGACGCCAAAGACAGTCCAGAGACCGACCACGAGAAGCCTCGGAAACGGAATAGAAGCATTGGAAAGGAGGAGAAGGCCTCCATAAAGCCCAAGAAAGAGCTGCCATGCAGGATATCAGTGAAGGTTGCTGGCGTAGAAGCTTTCATCTACAACCGCAGTCCCCTCTACGACAACATTGTTGAAGCTACTCTTGGGAAGTCGAAGGATAGCCGCTCAGGCTCTGCACAGACTGGACATGCTGCTTCACCCTCATCAGATTCTGGAGACGGGAAGGACCTCAACCCAGAAGGCGAAGTGGAGAAGACGGAGACTCAGAACACCACCGCGAGCGCCCTGACCTCAGATGAAAAACCAGATCTGCCCTTCTTCTTGCGCATATTCCCGATCAGAATTGAATGTAAACATGCTGCTGCAGCTATTGGCAACGAGAACACAACGAACATACTGGTAGCAAAGGCAGAGAAGTCACAGGGTAATGTGGACGCTGGCCACGCGGGTCCTCTGGACGTATGGAAGTTGTTGTTCTGCTTCACGGTCGAGAAGGTGAGTGTCACCATGAAGCCGAATCAGGATTTCAAGGCGCATCAACTCGATGCTGCACAACAGATTTTGCACGATAAGGAGGTTGGCAAGGTTCCATCGCATGGTAGACCAGTTGCAGAAGCAGCACGCAAAGCACGTGGGAAGATCGGCAAATTGCGCACACTTTTCCGCCGGTCTAGCGATAGCGCAGCCTCGCTTCGCGCTGCTTCGGTGCGTTCGGGCGATGGAAGGCTACGGCCGGGCAATCCTTTCCAGGGCCTTGCTTCGGGTGCGGCACAGTGGCATGGGCTGAAAAGATATCTCGACGATCATGAGGTGAACGGGCACGACGAGTGGCAGGATGTCGAATACGCTAAAGCGTCGCAGCTTGCAGAAATCGAAAAACTCACGATGCGCTTCTATTGGGACATGGCAGGCCTTGTGCGTGATCATCAGATCGATCCTCGATCCCCACTGGAATCAAAAGATTGTGACGACATCAACGGCTCTACGCCGCCGGAATATGGGATGGATCTCGGCGTCTATGGAGGTTTCGTGGTCTACGGACCTTGGGCCGACCGACAACGCGTAAATCTCCAGAACGTCTTCTTTCCTGCGCCTTGCGTCGATGCCATACCAGCGTGCTCTCTTTTGCCTGGCGAGCTTCGAATTTGTACGGTCTTCAAGATCGCTGTCACCGTCGAGGAGGATGTGGTGCTAAGGATACCCTCACGAGAAGAGTCAAAGGATTCTCGGTGGAAAGGACGTGCGGACAAAGCGGCAAGGCCGGCAGAAAATCAAAATGACGGTGCCAGCAAGGCTGGACATTGGAAGAAACATCGTGAGAAGCGTCGGAAAGGAAAGCAAGCTACGGCGCCTCTGGATGCACGGCCATACGGCTGGCTCGACATCACTGTCAAGAAGGATACGGTGGTCAATTATGTCATGGACATGTTCGCCCGATCTACTGGCTATCGTAACACGCTCGATTTGGATGTCCGAGGTCTGGAGATGTCATCGAGTGTTAACCACGGTCTTTTGTGGCGATCAGGCCCGCTGGCTCTCGAAGCCGACATATCACAGCCCTTGACCTGGAACTCACTGCGGAAATGGCCGTTCAACATTGTCGTGAACAAGATGGAGCTTTTTATCCTGCGCGATCACCTGTTCCTTATCATCGATCTGGTCAATGACTGGGCATCCGGGGCGCCACCCGAATTCTTCACATTCGTGCCCTACACCTATCAGCTCGACCTCACTCTCAAAGATTTCGTCATGTATCTCAACGTCAACGATGCGAACATTATCAACGACCCGGCGGATTTCGAGCGCAACGACTTCCTTACGATTGAAGGCCAGCTTCACGCCATCCTGGGTATTCCGATGGAGAATTACCGCCCGAAGACAAATGCAATCACCTTCGACGTGGTCGGGCATGATATGCGCATGCAGATGTTCAGCCCACCAAAAAGTACTTTACGTGCCTTTGTTCAGCAGAAGACTATGGTGGAATTGCCAGGTCTGACTTTGAAGGGTTCGTACAGCTCCAATCAGGAAGCCAAGATCGGGAACGTCGACGTGCTCCGTATGGACATTGTTGGAAGCGGTCTGTCGCTGCAGGCCTATGGCTTCTTCGTTCGACAGCTGGTTAGCCTGAAGGAAAATTACTTTGGCGATTACATGCATTTCAAAACACTCGAAGAATTCCAAGGTGCTAGCGACGACTTGGAAGAGGCAAACCGTAAGACGGCCAGTTTCCCAAAGCCCTCTTCGATCAATGAACTGGATGTCATCCTGTGTATCGTGGCAGAGGACGCAACTGTATTGATCCCCACGAACATATACGCTTGCGAAGAATATGTACGCATCGATCTCCCGCGAGCTGATCTGGACCTTCGCATCGCCAGCTACTATCTAGACATGGGCCTTCAGCTGTCGCCTTTGAGTTTTCTCTCGGGAACTGCGGCGTCGGACGGCATGGACGACGCGCCGGAGAACGCTTCAGGTACTCAACTTTTCGTATCTCACGTGGACCTCAATGGGCACCGTGCCTTTGGCCTGCCACCAAACGAAGATGCATACGTCAGTCATTGGGACATCGACATCGGCAAAGTCACAGGGGAGCTGTCGACCACTTTCGTCCGCAATCTTGCACTAGCTGGCCAAGCGTTTGCATTTAGCATCAGTGACGCGGAGAATGCCTTGCCGGTCAGCTCACCAGCTGTCGTGCTCGACGCATCGTTCGTCCAGGTACGCACTGACCTCGTACACATTTGGCTTCATGTGGGCAAAGATGCATTGCTGCTTCACCTCGACCCTATAAATGTGGAGACCTCGGATTGGGCCAGTGACACGTTCTCCCAGCGCATCAGCGTCATGGTTCCGAAACTTACGCTGGCCTGCGTAGATGGGCGCAGTGCTACTCGCAATCGTCTGCGCGACCAGCGTAGGCACGTTGCGAGGACGTATGCCTTCTTCCAGACCGGCTTGACGCTTGATGTTCTTGGGAAGAAACTGCACTTTGACTTGGAAACGAGACGGCAACAGAGCCACATTCGACTGCATGACCAGCGAACAAACAGGTACCCATTCCTGATACGACCAGAAATCGATGCTCAAATCAGAGAGGAGGATGAACTGCCGTTCGAGCCCCCGGCAATGCCGTACCCACCGAGGCCCTCCCCACTGAAGAAGTCTGCTACCGGGACTTTTCGGCCAGCCTCTATCAAATCCAGCATAAGCGCAGCTAGCGGCCAGCATAAGCGCCACATGAGCTCTCAATCATCGTTGGCATCATCTCTTCGCAATGGCCGGCCTGCAACGCTTTCGGCTCGGCCAGGCCTGCATGGCAAGTCTTCGGAGAGATCGACAGGTGGTACCTCTACCCGCTTCCATTCGCTCCGCGGCAGCAGTCGTTCGAGCTCATCGAGATCTTCTCGATCGCGTCAGCCCGGTCCAACTCACGCCGAGACACGCAATGGTGGTCTGTCCTTATCCACCGTAGCATTCTCAAGCTCATACTCACAGCCGTATTATCCACTGGAAATGGTAGAGCCTGACGAGAGCAATGTTCCCCAATTTCCTGCATCGACCAGAGATGATGATTCGGAGTCTGAGGCATCCTCCATAATTGACGCTGTTGAAAGCACAAAGATCGACCAGGATGCAGAGCATCAGAGCATTTTCGTCAAGACAGTGCCAGGTATCAGGGCATATCTGGAGCCGCGTGTTGCAATCACCATATCCGAACTGATTCGGAAAGTCCTACCTCGGAACCCACGCGAAGTGATGGATGCGTACCAGATTGGACTGATGGGCGCTGTGCAGAGCAGCAGTCTGTCACGCGATCGCCACCCACTAGTCATTGAGATTCAATGCGAACTGCAGGGGGCTCATATGCGCATGGCGATGGTTGACCACGACCAGCACGAAATCGAGGACCAAGTTGATCTTACACTGGAGTCTTTAGACACGCTTGTCAGGATTCGAAACCAGCTTTCAGCAAATGGTATCGTCCAGTGCCTGGCGTTACATACACTGCTTTCGAAGCTCGATTTGACGTTGAAGCATTGCCGGAATACCTCAAAGCCGGGTCCTGCTCTGCATTTTGGGGTCAACGACGCCCTGGTCTGGCTCGCTTTTACTGATACTGACGCTGTGCACCTTTCGCTCCGGGATTCTTCATTGGTAGTGGACGGGTCCCAAACGAACCTCATCACTCAGCTTGCTCTCAAGCTTTTGCCAATCGCGAATGACGCCGTATCCAGGTTTGAGCGAACTTCTCAGCAGGAACTTGCCCGACTGCAGCTGCTCGCGTTTCTTTTGACACAGCATGGCGAACACGTTGGAGACCCTCCGTTTATGGCACGCTTGGTCTACACATTGCGCGCATTTCCTGACCATTTTCGGAATACTGATTCCTGGAAGATTCTATCGAGGGTCCGCTACATCATGCAAAGCCTGCCTCAGTATGTACTTGATGAGCTGGAGGAGAAATTTGAAGCAAAGAGCATCGCTGCTCCGGACGATGAGCAAATCAAAGCTCTCGCGAGCTGGACGCAATGGCGGAACTGGGATGTCCCCAACGTGAGCCAAACGTTTGCTGCGAGGGCTCTTACCCGTCCGACAGAGGCCAAGAAATTGGAGCCCACCAAACCAAAGCCGTTGACCGTGACAGTTCAATCAGGCATATTCAGGGTTGCAGTCGAGCATTCTGGCGCCACGAGCGAAATTGTATTGGAAGATATGTCTCTGGGCGCGGAAAACACTCCACCAATACAGCCTGAAGGGTTACTGCTTGTGGACGAGAACCGCCGAACGCAAACTCTCCTCCAGGTTCAAACTCGCACAACTGCCCTTCATTTCGACTGGACGTTGCTTACAATCGCTGAAGAGGTTATGTTCCAAGTTGAGAGGTCTCGGCCACAATTGTCTCGTCTCAACTCTTCGGAGTCGAGAACTACATCACGGGCATTAGAAGCTGGCCTTTCACGTCACGACGTCAGTGTTGTGCTGTCAACCGACACAGGGTCGATCACATTCCAAACGCCCAACTTGAGGCACGTGTCTCGTGCAGACGGGCTGAAGTTGTCATTGATTGGGACTAGCGAAGCAGCGGAAGACGACTATGGCCAGTGTGTCTCTGCGCTGCTCAACTTCGACACAGCAGTCACCGAGCTGCATGGACCTGCCGCTCGCCTGTGGCAGACACTCCTCACATCGCCCAGCGTATACATCGACTACCTGCAAGCCGCGACAAATGGTCATGAGCCACCGTCGGTGACCCTGGCAATCGCCTACGAAGATCTGCAGCTCGCAATCAATGAGCAGATTCCGGGTATCCTGCACGTCATCGAGACAGTAGTCGTGGACGAGGTCGCCCAAGTGCAAAGGCTCATTCAGACTGTGTCACCTCCAGCCGTCTCAAATGCTTCAAAGGGGAAGGCGATACATCGCACGACAGCCACTTCTACGAGACCCCAGTTGCCAAAGCTTCATCTTGCGGTGCTTTCCGGTAATTTGCACATAGAGGTTTCCCTGCTTCAAGCATTGAGCTACCAGCTGCAAGGCAATGCTGCGAGCTTCCGGATGGCACCCAGCTTAACGAAGGACAAGGAATTCAGCATCGACTTTGACAATGGCCGGCAGAGTCATGCATTTGTGAACAGTTCCGACAACGAGCGCCACACGCAGGGGATTTTGGAGGTGCCTCCCATCAACGGCCACATTGGCCTCGAACTTAGAGACGGACGGACCGCGGTTTCTGTCGCATCAACGATCGACATGGTCGAGGTCGATGCAGGAGCTATGCAAGGCCTTGTTGGTGTATTGAACCAGCCAGAAGTGCAAAGCGTAATCTCGGCCAGTCGATCAGGCGTTGAAGACATCAGACTGCACGTTGCAGAGATGTTCCCAGAGGAGAAGAAACCGGAGCTCAACCAGAGCCGTGTGAATCATCACATTGCGTACGATGGTCGAGTCGCGATGCTCGGTGTGCGAGTGTCTGCTACTACGCCGGCAGCCAACGGGCACTCGACAGCTGAGATCGAATTCGGTATCGGCCCCGTGCATGCCACCGCCTCGAACAGAGCGCTCGCCTCACAGACACATTCGCTCATACCCGAAGTGCGTGCCCATGTACAAGAGATCGGCGCAAGACTCCACATCAAGGAGCGTGGACAGCTGAAGCCATGCGGAAACATGACCATGGACATCAGCGTGCAATTCAGCAACAAGGTCAACGGGGAGCAACTAATCACTCGCGAACTCAATGTGCGAAGTGATGGCTTGGAAGTCAATGCATATCCTGATACAGCTTCGACCATCATCGATGTTATCAATCACTTGCAAGACCGGATTAAGCGTCTCGATGTGTCAAAGGAAGTCGACTATCTTCGCCGATTACGAGACAAACGAAAAGACACGGTACTGCAGAGAATCAAGGGCAAGCAAGGCTGGACATCAGACGAGGAGTTACCCTTCTCTCCAGCCGATCTTCTGTCTATCAAGACAAACGTCCTGCTCACAGATATTCAGATTTGCTGGCTGGTTGATGATTCCTTTGCGCCAACTCCGAGCTCGAATGTTGACGACTTGATATTCTCCATCGAAAGTGTGCAGTTCGCAACAAAGGAGGGCAGCCAAGCCCGACTTTCAATTTATGATGTTCTACTGCAGCTCGCGAAGAAGAAGAACAGCAGGAGACAGCGCTCACTGAACTCGGCACTTCTGCCTGAAGTAGGATTCAGCGTTGCCTATTGGAAACAAGACAAAGACCGCAGCTTGGCGTTCAGAGCGACCGGCAAGCCACTTGATCTCCGCCTGGAGTCTAAGTTCATGTTGCCACTTGCAGCTGTGCAACGATCGATCGAGATGGCAATGGAGCATTTCAAGTCGGGAACCGCGACCTGGAAGAGTACGCCGACAGCCAGTGGGGCACCCAGGAAGACCATGTTCGACACGAAACGAATAACTTCACTGCTCGTCGAGGCCGACTTTGCGGGCGCACAAGTCTACTTGCAGGGTTCTCGACAAGACAAATCACTGCCCTCTCTTGCTGCGGCGGCGGCGAAACAACAAGGCGCCAAGCATGGCCGTTACGGGCAATTCGCTGCCGATGGAGCTGTCATGAACACCACGCTGACTGCTCCCGGTATTGCTTTCAAGCTTGAGTATAATTCTCATGAAAGCCGACCATCGATCAACGGAGAGATCATGATTGACGCTTCGTCGAACAAGCTACTTCCTAATGTGGTACCACTCATACTAGAAGTGACAGAGAGCGTCAAGGCCGTGATGCAGTCACAAAGTCGAAAGCAGTCGTTGGCTGCAGACAAGCGGATTTATACTCCAGAGAGCAGGGCCCAAAAATTCTTCGAGGACGACTCGCTCGCAAACGCTGATCCTGCGAAGTTCTTTGGCAAAACCAAGGTTGATCTTGGCTTCCGCGTCTCCAGACAAGAATTCGGCCTGACTTGCCAACCAATCGCCAAAGTCGATGCGAAGGCTTCATTAGATGACTTCTACATTACCATGAACACCATCGACTCGGATGAGTATGGACACTTCTTCGCCATGTCAGCCGTGGTGACTGGGCTCAAGACGGAGGTGAAGCACATGTACTCGCGTGAGCCAACGTTCAGCTTCGACATGGACTCTGTCGTACTGTCGGCGATGAACAACAAGCACCTGAACGGAAAGCCAGGCGTGTCTGCGATCCTCAACATCAATCCCACACGCATCGTCATCAACGGCAAGCAGTTCCAGGATTTGCTGTTGTTCCGAGAGATTTGGATACCACCAGAGATACGCCACGCCGCTAGACCTGCCTCTGCAAATCCGACCGGGTCTTCTCCTACGCCAAAGACGGACGACTTCTTTGTGCAGCGCTACCAGAATGTGGCTGCCGCCGCTGCATTTCCGTGGGACGCAACTGTGTCGATCAAGAAGTTGGCGGTCGATCTAGATCTTGGTCAAAGCATCGGAAAGTCGTCGTTCACCATTGAGAACTTGTGGGCATCGCAACAGAAGTCTTCGAACTGGGAGCAGAATCTATGCATTGGCCTGGACGAGATGGCCATCAACAGTACCGGCCGAATGAGCGGATTCATTGAGCTTGGCAAATTGGGTGTGCGGACTTCGATCAAATGGCCAGAAGCTGAAGCCGAGTCAAGTCTACGGACCACGCCGTTCATCCAGGCTTCAGTTGGCTTTCAGAAGCTCAGAGCCAAGGCCGCCTTTGACTACCAAGCCTTTGCGTTTGCAGACATTGAGAGCTTTGACTTTCTCATGTACAATATCCGCGAAGCAGGAGCAGACGCAGATCGTCTTGTCGCTGTCCTAGACTGCGGAAAGGCGTATGTCTTTTGCACATCCACTAGTCCGGCGCAGGCATTTGGATTGTATCAGGCTTTCGATCGTCTGATCCAGGAGAAGCAATCTGCATACGTGCAGTCGTTGAAAGACATCGAGAAGCATCTGAGGCGGGAAAGTACAATCGTTTCGACACGTTTCGGGCCACAAATCCCCGATTCTCCCGTGCTGGCAAGAGAAAAGAAGAGCTCTATCTCTCTGCACACCGATGTCGTCGTCACTATGGGAGCCGTCTGCTTTGGCGTATACCCGAGCACGTTCTTCGACAGTCAGATGCTGAAGCTCGAAGCCAACAACATCCAAGCTCGCTTCGCCGTCGGTCTGGAGCGAGGCAAAATCACGAGCGGCCTGGGCATGACTCTCGGTCAGTTGCAGGTCGCTCTATCCTCGGCCAGGAAGCTCACAGCGGTACCGAAAGCACTGGACGTATCCGTGGACGAAGTCATCACCAACGCACTCAACGCCAAAGGAGGCATCATCCTACGAGTGCCGAAAGTGGTGGCATCCATGCAGACCTGGCAAGCTCCAGACACAAACAGCGTGGACTACGTCTTCAAAAGTCTCTTCGACGGCAAGATCGATGTAGGCTGGAACTTATCCCGCATCAACTTCATCAAAGGCATGTGGATGTCGCACTCCCGTGCTTTCGCCTCTCGAACCGGCAAGGCACTGCCCGAGTCGGCCGTCAAAATCACCGCCGGCACACAGAACGCAGTTGAGTCACAGAGTGGTGGCGAGGGCGATGCACAGCCGGAGAAGATCACGGCAGAGATCAACTTGCCGCAGTCACGGTACGAATACCGCGCACTCGAGCCACCTATCATCGAGACGCCGCAATTGAGGGACATGGGCGAGGCGACGCCGCCGCTGGAGTGGATAGGACTGAACCGCGATCGACTGCCGAATGTGACGCATCAGATTATTATTGTGAGTTTGTTGGAGATGTGCAAGGAGGTAGAGGAGGCGTATGAGAAGATTTTGGGGTCGTCTTGAAGGACGACCAGACGAGCATCGAGGGGAGTGGGTTTTGCGGCATATTAGCGTGGAGTTCTGGGGTCAAGAACAGGCGTACATAGCCAGTACAGCAGGTCGCAGAAACACAGTGATGTACCAATCGTTCAGCAGGCTATGTACCCCCGACTCTCATGATGTGCTTTGTCGGTTCTGGAACCATGGATCTGGTTGACATCTGGCTTACCAATGCCCACTTTTCCGATTCGAGGCGGCGGTGAGTCCCTTACTTTCTCGGACATGTGCAAGGTATGGTGATCGCCCGCGATCGTGAGTCAGAAGCAATCGAGTTCCCTTCAGCAGCGTGCCGGCTTGTTGAGCTCATTCACGAGCAGCATGGCGATCCATCCTCGTAGGTGAACAATTAATTGGTGTGCCAACGAGAAACACAAAGTTCAAATTGTGGCGAGCCAACGACAACCGAGCTAGTTCCCAAAGAGGCTAGCGGCAGCCGGCCATTTTCGAGAGTGCCCCGCCTTGTGGGCACTCTCGAAAATGTCCTCGCTCCCCTCCCTCGACCACCGCTCCCTCACCCACCCGCGCCTACACAAAGGTCCGCCCCTCCTCGACATCCCTGGGCATCCTCCACTTGCGCTGACATTCTCAGCAGGCAGACAAACATTCAGAGGTCGTCTCAGCGCGACACTCACATAGGCGAGAGCCCCACCAAAAACTTCTCACGAATCTGTGCTCGAGCACACAACCGCCGTCAAGATGGTCAAGTAAGTCATCAAAAAGATGGGAGACCAGGCGCCGGCAGGGCATGGATACTCGAGGACTCCAGGCAGACGCAAAAGATGGACAATTTTCTCTGGACACACAATGGACTTCTTCCTGAGGTCCTCGAGACACCCTCTGCCGGGTCGTGGAAACACAGTCTGAGAATGTCGCTGATAATCGTTTCCTCACAGCTTCACTACCGAGGAGATCCGTGGACGTAAGCAAAATCGAGATGCGCAACCATCGAGACGACCGCTCTAACACAATTGTAGTCATGGACAACCCCAACAACATCCGTAACATGTCCGTCATCGCCCACGTCGATCACGGAAAGTCCACTCTCACCGACTCCCTCGTCCAGCGTGCCGGTATCATTTCTGCCAAGAACGCCGGTTCCGCTCGTTTCACCGATACCCGCCCCGACGAGCAGGAGCGTGGTGTCACCATCAAGTCCACCGCCATCTCCCTCTTCGGTGAGCTGCCAGAGGAGTCCGATCTCAAGGACATCCCGGTCAAGACCGAGAAGAACGCTTTCTTGGTCAACTTGATCGATTCGCCTGGTCACGTTGATTTCTCTTCCGAGGTCACGGCCGCTCTCCGTGTTACTGACGGTGCCCTCGTCGTCGTCGACACCATCGAAGGTGTGTGCGTGCAGACCGAGACTGTGCTCCGTCAAGCTCTCACCGAGCGTATCAAGCCTGTTGTCATCATCAACAAGGTCGATCGCGCTCTCCTCGAGTTGCAACTTTCCAAGGAGGATCTGTTCCAGAACTTCGCCCGTGTCATCGAGTCCGTCAACGTCGTCATCTCCACCTACTTCGACAAGACCCTCGGAGACGTCCAGGTCTACCCAGAGAAGGGCACGGTTGCTTTCGGTTCCGGTCTCCACGGGTGGGCTTTCACCGTCCGCCAGTTCGCCACTCGCTACGCTAAGAAGTTTGGTGTTGACAAGACCAAGATGATGGAGAGGCTTTGGGTAAGGACACACGGCCGCTCCTTTTCAAGATGTGCAAGTACTCACATTCAAAACAGGGCGAATCATACTTCAACCCCCACACCAAGAAGTGGACCAAGGTTGGCACCCACGAGGGCAAGACTCTTGAGCGTGCTTTCAACCAGTTCTGTTTGGACCCAATCTTCCGCATTTTCGACAACGTCATGAACTTCAAGACCGAAGAAGTTACCAAGCTCCTCGAGAAGCTTGAGATCAAGCTTGTTGGTGACGAGAAGGACCTGGAGGGCAAGCAGCTCCTCAAGGTTGTCATGCGCAAGTTCTTGCCCGCCGCTGATGCCCTCATGGAGATGATGATTCTCCACCTCCCATCCCCAGCCGTCGCTCAGCGCTACCGCATGGAGACCCTTTACGAGGGTCCTCCAGACGATGAGTCCGCCATCGGTATCCGCGATTGCGACGCCAAGGGACCTCTCATGTTGTACGTCTCCAAGATGGTGCCGACCTCCGATAAGGGTCGTTTCTACGCTTTCGGCCGTGTCTTCTCTGGTACCGCCCGCTCTGGTCTCAAGGTCCGCATCCAAGGACCAAATTACATTCCCGGCAAGAAGGAGGACATGTTCATCAAGTCCATCCAGCGCACCATTCTCATGATGGGTCGCTACACCGAGCCAATCGAGGATGTGCCAGCCGGTAACATCCTGGGTCTGGTCGGTATCGATCAGTTCTTGCTCAAGTCTGGTACCCTCACCACCTCGGAAACATCGCACAACCTGAAGGTCATGAAATTCTCTGTCTCTCCCGTCGTGCAGCGCTCGGTCGAGGTCAAGAACGCCAACGATCTGCCCAAGCTCGTCGAAGGTCTCAAGCGTCTGTCCAAGTCTGACCCTTGCGTCCTGACCTACATCTCCGAGTCTGGTGAGCACGTTGTTGCCGGAGCCGGTGAGCTCCATCTCGAGATTTGCTTGAAGGATCTCGAGGAGGACCACGCTGGTGTCCCTCTCCGAATCTCCGATCCTGTCGTGCAGTACCGTGAGACTGTTGCTGGCGAGTCCCGCATCCAGGCTCTCTCCAAGTCGCCCAACAAGCACAACCGTCTTTATGTCGTCGCCCAGCCTCTTGCTGAGGAAGTCTCCAACGACATTGAGTCCGGCAAGATCGGACCACGTGACGATTTCAAGCTCCGCGCCCGTCTCCTTGCTGACGAGCACGGCTGGGACGTTACTGACGCCCGCAAGATCTGGTGTTTCGGCCCAGACACCAACGGTGCCAACTTGCTTGTCGACCAGACCAAGGCTGTCCAGTACCTCAACGAAATCAAGGATTCCGTTGTCTCCGGTTTTCAATGGGCGACCAAGGAAGGTCCCGTCGCCGAGGAGCCAATGCGCAGCATTCGCTTCAACATCATGGATGTTACCCTCCACACCGACGCTATTCACCGTGGTGGTGGACAGATCATCCCAACGGCGCGTCGTGTGCTCTACGCCGCTACTCTTCTCGCCGACCCTGGTCTCCTCGAGCCAGTGTTCTTGGTCGAGATCCAGGTTCCAGAGCAGGCTATGGGTGGTATCTACGGTGTGCTCACCCGCCGAAGAGGTCACGTTTTCGAGGAGACCCAGCGCCCCGGTACTCCTCTCTTCAACATCAAGGCTTACTTGCCCGTCAACGAGTCCTTCGGATTCAACGCCGATCTCCGCTCCAACACCGGTGGACAGGCCTTCCCCCAGTCCGTCTTCGACCACTGGCAGATCCTCCCCGGTGGCAGCGCACTCGACCCAACCAGCAACTCCGGAAAGATCGTCGAGACCATGCGTACCCGAAAGGGTCTCAAGCCAGCAGTTCCCGGCTACGAGAACTACTACGACAAGTTGTAAACAGCAGGACAATCAGATTGCTGTTTGGTTGGAATGGTTCGGAAAGAGGTTGTGGAGGAGTCGGCAAGACTGTTCACGCCTGAATGAGAAAATCTGCTGCTTGGTAGATCAAAGCGTACTTCTCAACTGATGAAACAAGAAGCTGGCCGAGAAGGCCCATGAGCATGAGGATTTTCATTTGTCTTTTTGAGTTCTGTCCTACGGGACAACAGGTAGAAAGCTACTAAAAGTGGTTCACTCTATGTTCGTTTCCATGTCGACCGTAATCACATCTGCAGGCCGGCGATATCTGCAATGCGGAGCTGATCTTGTTTGTGAGCCTTGTCGGGGTGGTTTAGCTTCGATCCTTCGTGCATACTGATCCTTCGAGACGGCAGACAACGCTCAAAAATCTTTGGTTCAGTCCTGCTGATTTTCACATCCCTCCGTAGTCACCTCTCAAAACACAATATTCTACGCTCACGATGTCCTCGGCGATAGAAGATGCGGTTCGACTGCTCGCACCACGGAACCTTCACCGATGTCTCTGGCTACCTCAATCGAGATCGCACGCAAGATTGCGAGTTACGTTCGCAACAACAAGCAACTTTGACGGCCAAAATCTGCCGTGTATCTTGTTTGTTGGGCCGGTAACGCTATCGAAACTGGATGCAGACTTGAGGCGAAGGCTAATGGCTGACGGGGCACAGATGTTCGGCAGTAGATACAACGCTCTCCTATTCGACATGCTCGCGGCACAGGTCGGAGTAAAAGTCATCTGTGTCGACAGGTACGTTCTTGTGTTTAGCCTTCTTGTGAGTACGTAACAAACTTACACCTTCGAAAGACCAGATGTTGGAGGTTCAACTCCCGTGCCGCTACGTGAGAGACTTCCTGTCTGGCTAGAAACAGTACCCGCTCTTCTGAAAGCCTTGGACGTCGAGCATGTCTCTCTCGTCTCGCACAGTGCAGGCACGCTCTACCTCCTCAACACGCTCGACGCATACCGGGACATCTTGCATCCTACAGCACCCTATGTGGCACTTCTGGGTAAGCTAGCTTCACCGATACTTATGTTCGGATCTAATTCAGCCTATAGCACCCTGGGTACATTCAGGTAGCGCACTGATGACTGCCGCTTCCAAGCTGCCTCAAGGAATGTTCTCGTACTGGAGCGGCCTGTCTGGCTTTATCAACCAGAATGTGCAGAGTCTCGGAGCTTTCTCATCAGCGTTCACGCCGAAGAAAAGTCTCATTGACGCAGGCAGCTCGAGCGGAAACTACGGTGTGAGCGATGAAGTCGAAGCGAAAGTTGATCGACTCATGGCCGATTACTTGTTCAACTGGGCAAGTATGAAGGGTGGCAACGAAGAAGCTCTGTTGTTGCTCAAGAAAGACGCAAGTGTGTCTTGGGGCGCTTGCGAAGACTATCCGGCGTATGTCAAGAAGCTCAACGCAAGAGAGACGGAGCGGCAGGAGGGTGGAGGGCAAACGAAGCTGAAGGTCAGATTGTTCTTTGCGGAGTCTGACATGATGATTGGGAAGCAGGGACAGAAGTATTTCGAGGCGTGCTGGAAGGGAGGTATTACGCAGGATGCGATTGATCTAGAGAGTGCGGAGATGCCTGGTACGAATCATGATTCGGTGCTGGTGGACTTGGAAAAAGGGGCGCTGAAGCGCATCTGTGAAGAAATCAAAGGACTTGCTTGAGCTGTTGAGGGGAGCTTAGGATGGGGTACCAGCATTGACGAGCTGTTCCATCACAAGTCTACAAATGTTAGTGCAACCACTTGTACGACAAAGGCTGCCCTGTCGTCATGTGTGACCTTGCTGCTCACTCCGCTCATTCCAATCCGAGGCCTGGCACCACAATTACCTTGCAGGTTTGAGCCCGCGGGTCGATATCGAGGAGGTTCCCAATCATCAGATCGACGTGAGAGACAGCAGTCATGAGATTCACCATCCTCTACCTCTACTGGGCAATCATCACATCGTTCCGCCTATGTTTCGCTGATATTGTCGCCGACGTTCACCCCAAAGCTTTCGATGAAGCCGCTGTGGGCAAGCACAACCCGGCGCATGAGGTTCTATGGCTCCCTCATCCAGGAACTGCCGATGCGAGCGACCTGTTTCCGATGCCACTGTGCCACGGCAAGAAAGTCGAAGAAGCAATCATAGACCAGCTCCAAAGCTACTTCTCGAACGGCGATCTCACCGCTCAACAGCTCGCAACCTGCTATGTCAAACGCATGTGGCAGACCGGCGACTACGTCAACGCTGTCCTAGAACTGAATCCTGAGTTTCTCGAAATCGCTGCGACACTGGACGCCGAAAGACAAGCAGGCCATATCCGTGGTCCTCTGCACGGCATCCCATTTATGGTCAAAGACAACATCGCCACGCAAGACCGAATGCAGACAACAGCCGGGAGCTGGGCACCCCAAGGATCTGCTGTCCCCCGGGACGCTCACGTGGTGCAGAAGCTGCGCGAAGCGGGCGCCCTTCTGCTTGGCAAAACGACTCTCAGCGAACGGGCGGATATGCGCTCAGCCAATCACTCCGAAGGGTACTCAGCTCGTGTGGGCAATGTCGATCGGCGTACAATCTGTCCGTGATTCCAGGTGGGAGCAGCAGTGGCTCGGCGCTTGGAGTGGCTGGGAATGTGTTCCCGTTTGCGCTCGGAACCGAGACGGACGGCAGCGTGGTCAATCCGGCCTAGCGGAATGCCATTGTAGGACTGAAGCCGACTGTTGGTCTAACTTCTAGAGCGGGAGTGGCGCCCGAGTCTTTGAAACAAGATACCGTTGGTGTATTGGGGAAGAGTGTTAAAGATGCCGTGTACGTTCTTGATGCCATTTATGGTCCTGATGAACGAGACGACGAGACTTCGGCACATGTTGGACATGCACCCATTGAAGGTTACACGCAGTTCTTGACCAATCGAAAAGCTTTGCAGAATGCTTCGTTCGGGATTCCATGGGCTAGCTTCTGGCGGTTCGCTAGTGTAGAGCAGCAGGCTACTCTTACTGCCATGGTGGATCTTATACGAGAAGCGGGAGCGACTATTGTCAATAACACAGAACTGCTCGATTATGAGACGACAGTATCTCAGAGTGGTGGGACTGGGATTATGGTCAGCGATTTCGTTGCACTGTCACCCATGCGGCAGACGCTAAAGAATGACAGGTATTACCCGTGGGTTTCCCAATGAGAGCGAATACACTTACATCAAAAGCGACTTTTACCGCAACATCAACTCCTACCTCGCCGAACTGAACAACACGCGCTTTCAGTCGCTCGAGGACATCGTGAACTATAACTATGCCAACGACGGCACTGAAGGCGGCTATCCGTGGCCGCTCGGAAACCCAGCATTCTACTCCGGTCAAGATGGTCTCTTGGCCAGTCTAGAGACCAAGGGTGCCCGGGATGGTATATGGTGGTAAGCCTTGAACTTTTGCCGCACAAGCACTCGAGAACATGGCATCGACCATGCGTTGGCTCAAGGACCGAACGGCACGAAGCTCGATGCACTATTGGTGCCGCCGGATGTTGGCCAGACCTATCAGATCGAGACAAGGACCGACAATGCAATCGAGGACAAAGTGTGCGTTGCAATTGCGTCTTGTCCTCCAGTTCAGGCTTTCCAATGTGAGCAAGTAGCATGTCCCGTCGGCAATCAGCAGCAATGGATGAATAGGATGTCGGTGATGAGCAGATCTGAGGGGTGAGGTCAAGCAAGTCAAGCACAAAGGGGACAAAGCTTGGCGAGCGTTGACATCAGATTCGCTGCACGCGTGAAGAGGGAACGGGTGAGCTACTTTCTTAGTACTCACAGGAAAGGAGACAACAGTCCGGCAGACTTTCAAGTTTGTTTCGAGTCTCAACTACATCTTTCTTGCCATGGCGCGAAGCCTGCATTTCCATTCTCCCGATCAACGATAGCATAATACCCACCATCTCCCTCCTCGTCCATGGCGTCGAGAAGCGCGAGCCAGCTCCATCCTCCTGGCCAACGCGATTCTCTCGAGCTCGAGTCACTTGCGAGTTCCAATAACAATGCCCGCGACTCTTTCGACTCCTCCGCGTCCGGCACTCCCTCTTCGCGAAAACTCTCCAACGACTCCCTGACGCCGAACCGACCTCTCCGCGGCGAGCGATCCTATTCCGTGAGCTCCGCTTTCGACTTCAACTCCTCGCTCTTCCCTCTGTCTGCCTCTGGGCCGGGATACACATCTCTCGGAACGCCGAGCACGCCGCATCTCGATGGACCGGTGCAGAACTTGGAGAGGATCAAGAGCTTGACATATCTGAATGGACTGTCTCTGGTAGTCGGCTTGATCATTGGCAGTGGGATCTTTTCCTCGCCCGCGAGCGTGAACAGCAATGCCGGTTCGCCCGGGGCGGCCTTGGTCGTGTGGGTTATCTCTGGCATCCTTGCTTGGACAGGCGCTGCGAGTTATGCGGAGCTGGGAGGCGCCATACCTCTGAACGGAGGTGCGCAGGTCTACCTGTCGAAGATCTTCGGAGAGTGGGCTGGATTCCTGTTCACGTGGTGTGCGGTCGTGGTGTTGAAGCCTGGCTCGGCGGCGATCATTGCGATCATCTTTGGAGAATATGTTGTTCGGGCGATCATTGGTGCGGATGCGGTGGATGCGAGTCCTTGGATCAACAAAGGCGTTGCGCTGCTTGGGCTGTTCACTGTGACGTTTATCAATTCCGTCTCGACGAAGTTGGGAACGAGAAGTGCGGACTTTTTCATGTTTTTCAAGTTCATTGCTTTGCTGGCGATCACGGTGGCCGGCATCATCGTGGCGGCGACCGGAGTGGCATACGACAAGCAAGAGCTAGCAACGAGGTGGAAGACGACACCATGGTTTGAGGGCACGTCAACATCGTCCTCTCAATGGGCTGTTGCGCTTTACGCTGGTCTCTGGGCATACGACGGCTGGGACAACACCAACTATGTGGTTGGCGAGATGGTCCACCCGAGTCGAGACTTGCCGAAGGTCATTCATACCTCCCTGCCAATGGTCATTTTGGCCTACATCCTCGCCAACCTGGCCTACATTTTTGTCCTTCCAACAGAAGTGATCAACGGCACCAATACCATCGCAGTCGCTTTTGGCAGCACAGTCCTCGGTCCCATAGGATCCCTTGTCCTCTCGCTCGCAGTTACGGGATCCTGCTTCGGCGCCTTGAACGCAACGACATTCACCGCTGGTCGACTCGTCTACAGCGCCGGGAAAGAAGGCTATATCCCCGAGATCTTCGGCACCATTGGGCTGTCCGACTCTTCCAAACGCATGCGACTTCCTCGTCGCGGATCTCGCGCAAAGAAACTCACCAACTTCGTTGCCGATGAGCAAGGTTTCTTCTACACTCCGATCTACGCCATGCTCCTGAACGCCGGCATCACAGTCGTCTACATCATCATTGGCGACTTCACCACGCTCACGACCTTCTATGGCGTGGCGTCTTATCTGTTCTACTTCGCAGCAGTGGTCGGACTAATTGTTCTCCGGGCTAAGGAGCCGGAATTGGAACGACCTTATAAATGCTGGATCACCACACCGGTGATATTCTGCTGCGTGAGTTTATTCTTGCTAAGTAGAGCCGTGTTCGCAAAGCCCTTCCAAGCGCTGGTCGTGGTGGCGTTCCTTGCGGTCGGCGTTCCGCTCTATTGGTGGCGAGTGGGCAGGAGGAAAAGAAACGGTAGAAAAGGAGACGACAGCGACGGATGGTGGAAATTCTGGAAACGATGGGGACGGAATTAGGTACGAAGAGCAATGAATGACACATACACACACACAATGATTGACTTCCAACACTATAATGACTGCCGGTCACTACTCTCATTACCATTCCTCCATCTGACAAATCGCCCGACACTGCTCCTTTGTGTGCCTCTCCCAAATCTCCTTTCCGCAAAACGCTGGCTCCTCACCCTACCAACTTCCCCACCACCGCCTCAGCGTCCCTCTCACCACTCCTCGAGCCTTCTTCCCCTCCCTCTCATCCTCCGCGCAATATTCACACCCGAGGTCGCCTAGCCTCACTTGGTGATTCAGTAGGGCGGGCGAGCCCAGTTTCCCCATCAAGCTCTCTTGGTCGTTGGTGGAGGTGGTGCTGCTGGTGGCGACGCTGTTGGCACGGTCGGTGGTGCCCTCGCTGAAGGGGAGGACGTATAAATGGGCGAAATGTGCCTCGCTCTGGTGGTTGGCAGTCGTGCTGCTGGTGGTGCTGCTGTTGGCTTGGTCGGAGCAGACTTTTTGGGAGGTGATGGTGGAAGACATGGGGTGTTTGTCTTTGGGTGAGGTTGCTTCACTTGGTGGTAATGTGAGAAGTTGCTTGATGCTCTCCGCTGGTGTCTCGTGGGACTGTGCGTATGGAGGCTTTGACGTGGTATGACGTGGTATTGCTTGATGTCATCTTTGGTGGGACGGATGTGATGTCGGTGCTCTCAGGGGTCTTTTAGAAGACTGTGGTGATGGAGGCGACTCGGTGGTAGTGAGGGGTGTGGTCTTTCATGAGACAATTGGTCGGTCCTCTCCGCTGGTCTTTCAAGAGACTGTGCGTGTGGAGGCTCCTCGGTGGTGTTGAGTGCGTGGTCTTTCGTGAGACTGCTCGTATGGCCTTCGGCGATACTGCTTGGTTTGCTTGGCTCGGTCTGCTTTGAGACTGCTTGGGATTTGGTCGTCTTTCGTGAGACTGCTTGTTTGCTTCTTGATGTTTCCGCGAGACTGCGTGGGATGCTTGGTCTGGTCTTGAGGAAGCTTGCTTGCTTTTGGTCGTCTTTCGTGAGACTGCTTGTATTGAGGTTTGAGGTAGATGTGAGAGTGTGCGTGTGTGGGAATGTGTTTGGAGAGCGTGGGAGAAGGGGGAACAAGGAAAGGAAAGAAAATCAACGACTGAAAGCTTTTATGATGCGATCTGGCATACTTTCGTTGGGCATCATCAACGGGTGTATGTACCTATGGTTCGTCGTGTCTTGGCAATCATATGCCTGCGAGCTCCATGGATACATTAGAGTTCCAGGGTAAAGCTACCACAACCACGATGTCCCTTCCCAGCCGAGCGGCGTGTTCCTGCATACATTCTGTCTCTCACTGAGCCTTGTAGTATTGCCGCCAGTCGTGGTTGTCTTGGAACCCGAGCACCTCACGAATCTTGCGGTTGCTTAGAGGTGCCTCCCACTCGCCCATTCCTCTTGTGACCGGAACGTTGGGACAGTTCTCCTTCAGGAACTGCGCGGTCGGTACCTTGGTTGTGATGGTGTCGTTGGTTGCGTTGAAAACTTGGAATCCCAACCCAGACTTTTCGATGCTAAGGGTGCAGATTTGACCGAGATCACGCGCATCGATGTATGACCAGGCATTCCGCTTGCGAGTCATCGGGTTGTTGACGTAGGCCTGAAAGTCTGTCGCGTACTCATGAGGTTCAATGACGTTTCCGATTCTGAGGGCGTAGATGTCGACTCCATAGCGGCGGGCGAACGTGCGGGCTGTCCGCTCTCCGCATAACTTCGACAACGCATACGAGTCCATCGGATCGCAGTCGTAGTCCTCTTCCAGCGGAAAACTGTGGTAGTCGTAATCGCCCTCAGCAAAGCAGACACCGTAGGTCGTCTCGGAGCTGGCGATGATGATCTTCTTGACTCCGAGCTTGCAGGCGGCTTCGATGACGTTGTATGTCGACGCAACATTGGCAGTGAAGCATTCGTTGTCTGGCACGAGCATGTTTCTCGCGTACGCCGCAAAATGGATCACGACGTCTGGCGGTGGCTCTGGCCGTCCCAGCTCGTAACCTTCCATATTGTAGTGGCTCGTCAAGGCATTGAAAACCTGGCCACTCTGAGTGAGGTCCGTCTTCAAGGTGTACACGCCCGCCTTAGGGTCGGGGAATGGGATGAGATCCAGATTGAGTACCTGATAACCGGTCAGCACTTGAAGAGTGTGGTAGAGCCAGATAGAGTTCTACCTGGTGACCTTTCTTGAGCAGCTCAGGGATGACATGGCGACCAGCCTTGCCGCTGCCTCCTGTAAACACGATACGCTTGGATCCTGAAGACATGATGTTGTCGTAATGTGATGCACTGGGAATCTTCAGGCGGGCCTCGTGTTTCTAATACCACTGGGCGGTTAATCTTTTAGACCTTCTTCTTTAGGCAGAACCTCTCGCGGTTGGTTCCTTGACGTCACCTTGTTAGTTCTACGTAGTGCGACTCGAAGTGAATTGAGACCCCGGAATTAATCTAGAAACCTCACCTGCCCCACCGGACATCGTCCCGACTGCAGACATCTCTAGTGTCCATCATCAAATGCCACCAGACTTCAGATGACGCCTAGCAGGCTGATGCGAACGCTCTTACCATCACGCCTCCGCGCTGCCACCACGAACAGCACCGCTACCCGCGCCACCTCCGCCGCCGTCCCCTCGCATTCGTCCGCCCCGCCGCAACGACAATGCAGCGATCCGCAAGCTTGTCTGCGCAACTGCCGCTGCTACGCGCAGGTCCAAGGCCTCGATCCGTTGAGTAGGAACATCTGGTTCAGCATCAGCAGCGCTGCGCCTCGGAGTCTATCTCTCCAACAGAGCGGCGAGTATGGCGGCGACCACAAACCTCCAGATGAGCGAACTCTGCAGCTGGGCAAGACGGTCAGGATACTACACGAGCGACTGCCAACATTGTTGAAAGAGCCGCTGCCTTCGGAGATACTATCACCGCGAATATCGCTGCATTTGTTTCCTTCGACTCATCCGCACCTACCGACTGTCAGCGGCAGGCTCGCTTACATCGCAGCGTTATGGACCGCGCCGGTAGCCTGGGGACGAATGCCACTTGTTGGCAATGTGAACCTGACCATACTGTCCGAGCGCATGGTGCGAAATGGAGGCACTACGGTGTCGGCGGACAGACGGGACGAGAAACTCGTTGTGAAGTGGAAGACGTGTGGCAAGACTACACATCGAGATGGCACAGGAGGGATATATCGAGGCATTGGTATCGCAGCAAAAGACCCGATGGATCGCATCAAGGACTTCATTTCAGGTACAAAAGGCAAAGACGATGAAGGGAGGGACGCCGAAGAGTTCTGTGGGATCTTCGTGTTTGAGTTTGACGACAAAGGCAGAGTCGTGAAGCACGTGATTGAACACACGGAAGAAGGCAGTGATTGTGACAAGATGACGAGAGTGGTATCTGTCACGGATTGGTTGCTAGGACGGATCAATGGCAGGAGGAAGGAGGAAGAGATGTCGCTCGCTTGGTGTGAGGAGAGACCGAGCGCGGGCAGGATATCGCTGATGGATAGGCGGAAGTGAAGAGGCATGTACATTAACAGATACCCAGGCAAAGAAAGCGGAGGGACCGTGGCAGTATGGCGTTTGGGTATGTTTTGACTACGGAAGGCGCGTCGAACTCAACTCCTTGTACATATGTTCGTCTGTCTTGCCGGCTATGTCGGCCCTGTTGACGCGCTCTCCTAAGCTGAGCCAACACTCATTGGAATACTCTGGTCGTGCTGGTTGCCATACTCATGTCGGCAGTCCGACTGGGCCTCTTGTCACTCAGTCGAACTATTTTGATGAACATACATGTCAGTTGGATTGGGCGACTGCGTACTGCACCCAAATAGCAAACACTTCATCACCGGTCAGCACCGTTCCTCAAAGGGACGACAAGACGCCAGCAACGGCGAGGCACTTTGGTGCAGACGGCGCCTCGGTGGGACTTACCTCCTATGGAAGATGGAAGTGGGAGATGTAAAGACTAGTTCAGAGGACTTGCTTATGTCGGCCTGCACCACAATCAACACCAAGAAGTATGTACATGCTCGACTTCCTGGACTCCGCTCGCTATGCTACTGAAATCTCTCAGATTGCTTTTCCGACCCAAATCATCGTCATCATCCTACTCATTGCTCCCGCGGGAACTCATCAGCAAGCTGCAAGCTCGCCTTGACATTCATACTCATCAACTCCTGGATGAGCAGCTTCGCAGCATACGGCATCGTCATGCGCACGACGGACCGACTGCTCGAGCAACTCTGACACCAGTTGTTATAGCCCATCATGCCGCAGTTCTGACAGACATCGACCTCATGCGCATCGGAACTGATCATCAAACGCTCGAGCAGCAATTGACTGGCCCCGTACGCGATCAAACAATCACGTTCCATCTCTCCCAGTCGCAGACCACCCTGTCTCGAACGACCCTCCGTAGGCTGGCGGGTGAGGATGGCTCTCGGACCCGTAGCTCGAGAATGCATTTTGTCTTGCACCATGTGCTTGAGTTTCTGGTAGTAGATCGGTCCGAAGAAGACGTACATCGGCAAGCTCTCGCCCGTGATACCGCTAGTCAGACAGTCTTTGCCGGAGTAGCTGAAGCCGTGCTTGACCAGGGTGGCACCCATGTCCTCCACTTTACTGCCGCCAAATGCAGTCCCGTATTCTTGCTTGCCGGCCAGGACACCAGCTTTGCCGGACACTAATTCCAGCATTTTGCCGACTGTCATACGGGAAGGGAAACCGTGAGGGTTCATGATAATGTCTGGAATCACACCGGAGTCGGAGAAGGGCATGTCAACTTGCTCGGCGAGGAGGCCGACGACACCTTTTTGACCGTGGCGGGAGGAGAACTTGTCGCCGATTTCGGGACGGCGCGTCTGGCGGGTTTGGATTTTGATGATGGTGCTGTTGGCCTCGTTGGTTGTGATTTGTACCTTGTCCGCATAGCATGGGTCTGGAAGCTTGTAGGACATGTGCATTGGCGACCATTTCTGCTCCTTCGCTGGGATGGCGGAGGCCTGGTTCATCGGCTGCTCTTTCAGCATGTACATGTCTGAGCTCTCCAGCTCGGAACCGACCTCAACGAGACCATCTTTACCGATCTTGCGATGTCGAGAGTTCTTAGCATCTCGATCGCCCATCCGGTCTTGGTAGCCGTTGCCGTACGACTTCAGTGGCATGCTGATCTTCTTGAAGACCTGGCAGCGACCAAAGCCACGATCACAAGATGCTTTGTTCAGAACAAGGGCATCCTCAATATCGTATCCTGAGTAGGACATGACGGCCACAACAGCATTCTGACCGGCCGGCAGCTTGTCGTACTTGACCAGCTCAATTGTCCGTGTCGTGACCATTGGCTTCTGCGGATACACCATGAGGTACAGCAAAGTGTCTATTCGAGTGAATTGGTTGTAGGCGATGGCTCCAATGGCTTGCTTGCCCATAGCACATTGCTGTATGAGAGTCAGTCAAGTCTTCAATACCGATTATCAAACCAAGTTATTAGACTCACATAGGTATTGCGGGGAGATTGGTTGTGGTGAGGATAAGGAATCAGTCCAGCAACAGCTCCCAAAATGGTAAAAGGTTCGATCTCGAGGTGTGTCGTATGCTCGTCTATCTGTTTCTCGTAGACAGCAATGTTCGAGTCATTCTCTTCATTCACATCCAGGTACTCCACGATGCCACGAGAGAGCGCATCGTCGAAGTCCATGGTGCCTTTTCGCAGAGATTCCAGGAACCGCACTGTGACTTTGGACTTGCCCTTTTCAACAACGACGAGCGGCCGGCAGACTCGGCCTTCATCGGTGGCGATGTGAACTCCGTTGTGATGGTGGTTGATGTAAATACTGACGAACTCGGAGATCCTCCCCATCCGCCTGAATTTTCGGAAGCCGTTGAGGAATTGTTTGGGCTGTCTCGTGAGAGCGGCGGGGGTTCCGTTGATGAATATTATGTAGGCACCGTTCCCGTAAATTTCTGTTCCAGATACAGACGTAACATCTTCGGCTCCGAGCACATACATCATCTTTCTCACGGGAGCTTCGTCGTCCGCGGTTGTGATGTGGGTCATCAAAGCCAAGTTCTTCACCAGTCCGCAAGCTTCTCCTTCAGGCGTGTCTGATGTGCAAAGCATGCCGAATTGAGAAGGCTGCAACGCACGAGGTCCAGATACTTTTCGTGTCTTTTCGAATTGACTGGTGATTCTGGTCATCATACCAAGAGCGCTGATGTAGCTGAGTCGACTCAGAACGTGAGTGACCCCAGCTCTGTCCATGCGGAAACGCTTCAGCGTCCAATTGCCGGTAGAGATCGCCCGCTCCATGCCACTTGTGATGCGCGCTTCGCCTTGCTCGACGATTCTGATCGGGTCGAATTCTTGTGTGGGGTTCGGCTTCTTCAGCGTTTTGTCCATGTTGACCTTTATCATTCTGACGAAGTCCTTGAACAGATCTTCGAACAAGAGTGCAAGCATCTGTCCAGCAAGTTCGAGACGCTTGTTCCCTACGTAGTCACGATCGTCGACCAGCTTCGGATCGTTCATGGCCATCAAGACTCTTCTTGTCATGAATGCGATGTAGAGAGCTTTCGGCCGGAAATTCATGCCCTCGACCTCGACGTGAGGAATAATTGTCGCAGCAAGTTTCTCCAATGCGGTTTGCTTTGGCGTCTTTTCGTTTCGTTTCCACTTGTCGCCAAATCTGTCCGGCTTCAGTCGAGTGGCGATGTACTCAAGCGCTTGTTCTTGAGTGAAAGCGCCTTCAATGGCCGCAACCTCCAGGTTTGGTGCAAACTCATCCTGATACTGGGCATCGTTGCCTGCTGCGAGGAGAAGAATTTCGTGATCGGACTGGACTCCCATCGCACGCAGCATGATCGCGACAGGAATGTCTTCGTTGAGAGAATTGTGCTTGAGGTAGATATGGCCCTTCTTGACCAGGACGTAGGTCTTGGTTTTGACGTTGGCAGTGTGACTGGTGACAGAAGCCTGAATGACGCCCTTGAACGTCTCGACAATGATACGATTCTTGCTGAGTTGTTCCTGTACCAGAATGACCTTTTCTTGACCGCGAACGATGAAGTAGCCACCAGGATCAACGGCACACTCGTTCAACCATGCCATTTCCGACTCTGACCTCCCACTCAGTACACACTTCGAGCTCCGAAGCATCATGGGCATGCGACCGATCATGACATCGGTCTTCCTGACATTTCCGGATTGCCTCGGGTACACGAAATCGACGTAGATGGGAGCTGCGTAGGTCATATCACGGAGGCGGCATTCGTTTGGAGTCACACCGGTCTCGACATGTCCAGAGCGAGAGTCCTCCACACGGCATGGCTTTCCCACTCTGATATCGGTGAAGCGAAGCCATTTCTTCTTGTCTGTGTCGGAGAGGATAAAGTCGTTGGCCTTGACGATTTTCTTGAGTTCGACGTTGATGAAGTAGTCGTAGGAGTCCGTATGCTGCTTGATCAGTCCCTTGACGCGCAGGAATGCTGGGAGCAGATTCCATTTATCTTGCGCTGTGTTGATGGGATCGGTCAAGCTCTTGGTGTAGTAGAAAGGTTTCAGAAGTGCATCGATATCGTCCGCAACGACTTTCCTCTTCGCTGTAGCCTTGGTATCACTGGATGACTTGGAAGGCTTTGAGACATCCTTGTCCTTTGGCTTGGACATTGACGTTGTGCGCTTCTTGGGCATTGGTGGTGCCGCAGAATTCAGCGCCGCCACCTTCATGTGCCGATCAGAATTGCTCATACTTGTGATGAATGATGGATGATATTGATACCTCTGCAGTGTCGCCGCCTTCACTGACCTCAACAGGGCCAGTCTTCTTCACACGCGGCGGCATATTCGTCGTGAATCATGAGGTGCCGATGATATTCTCAGGCGCGGTACATTTCCATCGTTGGTACTGACATCGACCACATTCATGTGCTAGCTTTTTGCTTCGATGCTCCAAAGCCTGCCCGCTGGAAAGATCTGAGCTGACATAAGCGGTCTTCTCGCTCAAATAAGACTTTTAGCCGCGCCATAAGTCGTCGTGAGCATCCCTTTTCTCCTTCCACCTCCGTCAAGGAAGCCTTGCATTATTCATTCACCCCGCTGCCACCACGACCATACCATGATCAGTCGGGTGTGAAGGCGACGCCGAGTTGTTGGGCCATATAAATTGACAGCAACCTGCGGTCGGTCCATCAGCCTCGGCGTTTCCTCACAGTGGCAGCCACGACTTCTATCGCTCGCTATTGTGCATTGCTAGCTCCCGAATGCAGGGTTGTTTTCAGGCACCCGCTGCAAAGGGACGTTTGACTGTTGCCACGGTAGAGTACTACGAACGATGAACGCTCGTGTCAGCGCCACGAGGCCAGCGACAACGGTGGTGTGGAAGTTACTCTGGACCTCGTTGCACTTTTCAATCTGAGCGATGCATGAACCGCCATGGAATCGTCGTGAATGTGATCCCTCTCAACGACATTTGAGTCAGCGACCGAAGCCTTGACCGCCTCGAAGACGGACAACGAGTAGCCCTGTCCTTGGGCCGTCATCCACTAGAACTAACGAGCGAGCTGCAGGGCCGACTGCCACTTGCCTCCCACCTTGTCTAGCCGAGTCATCAAATCGAGCATTTGAGCGCGGGACTCCGGAGCTTGATGTCGTGTGAGTTTTGTTGCCTCGGGAGTTGGTCACTATCCTCGAGGCTTCCTGATCATGAGATCGCCTCTGAGCTCCTCTATTCATATTATTCCATCACACCAGCAGTTCTCTGAAGGACTTGATGAAACAACGCAATTGCAAGGATGCACCAGATTGTGCGTCTATCCCACGCAGCATGTGGAGGGCCACAACCAATGACAGCGCAATCATGGCGGATGTGGCTCATATCGCAGAGTGCTGCCCGGCGTGGTGTTCCCTGCGCTCAGGGCTACGGCTGCAGCTGTGATGAAGGCTGATGAATGATTTCCGTGTCGTTGTGCGCATTGATCGTTATTCGTATTTTATTAGCCAGCACCGCATCGTCAACCACATATTAGAGATTGAGCGACTCGTTTTCTCGCCTTTACACTACCATCCGTGCTTTGCTTGTTTGTGCTGGCAATTTCTCCCAGTCTGGCGGCACCGAAAGCCCTCCACCTCAACACATCGGGCCTGGGATCGTCCCCCCCCCCCCCCCCCCACCCACGACTGCGACCTGTGAATCGTCCGGCGCTCTCTGGCTGCCGTCCAATACTACCTTAATTACCATTTCTCCGTTCCTCCCCTCTTGTCCTGTTTCCAAGCTTCGCACATTGTCAGTCTGTCATTTTTGACTTCATACGATATCCTGCATACCCGACAAACGACACGAGCATCCGCTCGCCTGTTCGCCCTGGCTTCCAGGTGCGCCGCCATCAGCCCCACCGTGTAGGTTGGAAGAGAGGTACGTAGGGCGACCACACGAGAGGGTATGGTTCACGCTGTCACTTGCCGTCTTTTCCTGCACCACAAGATGCACAGCTTGTATGCGCTGACACCCGTTCTCTCACAAATAGACAATGTCTTTCTTCCGTGGCCCTCAATCACCTCGCGAGGAGTCTTATGCCTCGAACCCTCTCTCCCCGCCGCAGAGGAACGCGAACCCGAACCGATGGAGTGCCAGCATGGCGGGTATGAGCGATGTAAGAGGAGCTTTGCAGAGGAGATTTACAACGAACACGGTGCCAACGTTGTCGCCGATTGGACAACAACGTAGACAGGCTGCGGGAGAAGTGCAAATGGTAAGTCCATTTCGCTTTTAGTACAAACATGTCCGCGGCAAAAAGCAGGCAGGGACATCCGAATGCTATGTGGCTACTAAGAATAGCAAGCTGGGACATCTACTGCAGACCGAGGGCGTCTTGCTGGAGCTCTGGGAAATGCTCAGACACTCTGCTGCTGGTCCTGCTTTGCTTGCTTTACTGGATGATTGGGATGGCAGAAAGCATATGTGGTGAACGACGGGGATGACACAATGTGCTGACTTGCATGTGTTAGCCAAGTGCACACAATCGGATCGCTCCCGTAAGTCTACTCGTCTACTCCGGCCCACGTTGAATATGAATTGCTCCGAGGCTTCTTCACTCATGGCTTTGACGGCGCCGTCACGTGGAGGCAATGTCGTTGGCTAGTGAAACGATGCATTGAGCTTCAGCAACATTCACATGCGAGCGACAACTTCATTCGAGTGAAACGCAAGCTAACAGCATGTGACAGTCGGAGCGCGCTGCTCGCCACTATGAAAATCTTCTTGAAGCCCAACGCAAGATACAAGAAGAGCTTGACAAGGTCGATGTTGATACACGCCGTGAAGTCGACGAAAACATACGCCACGAGCAGTCTGTTACTCAGTTGTTTGCACAGAGCGAGCCAACGACGCCTCCTGAGTATCAAACCTTTGCGGCCAACTTCTCTCGACCAAATCGATACTCAGCAGCTAGCCTGACTTCTCCGCCTGGCATTGCTGCTCGTCCGAATCGTGCAAGCGCGCACCTCGCCTCGCCGCCAAACGTCTCTACTCGTACATACAATCAGAGCAAGAATTCCAGCTTGCCATCACAATCTGTGCCTGGGTCGCGGCGCCAGTCGGATGGCGAAGAGGACGAAGACGACGACGACTTCATATACGGATACAACGACGGCCTACGTCGAGCTGCTAAGTAAGTCTCACTGTCGTTTATCACATGCAAATCTGCATCCTCGGTATCCACTTGCGGCGGCGTTTCAGCTTCAACAATGCGAGCTTATTGAGCGTTCTTTTGGTTGAACTTGATTTTCACCACAATACGATGAAAATCTCTATCCAGCCTTCCGACACTGCTGCCTTGTCTATTTAACCGTCACTGCGACCAGCTCTCAAACTAACTACCAATTCCAGTCCGAACCGCAATTCCATGCCAATCACTTCATACGATCACAAGCGCAATACCATCGACTTGAGCCTTGGCCGTGCCAACGCCACTTCATTCTTCTTCGACGAGACTGACAAGCCTCCGCATCAGACCAAGTCCAACAAAACTTCGCCGCCAGATACTAAGACGTATCTGCAAGTGCAGCACACAGCCGACGGCTTCCCCAAGCTCATTCGCCGCGGAGACAACAGTGACCTGTCGCTATCCGCAGCTTCCGCAGCACTGGACCTCGCTTCATCCACTTCAGACGCACAAGTGCCGCAGGGTACCGAACGTTCGATGGCTAGTCGTCACCGCATCTCCCTTCCTCCAAGCGCCTTGGCTGGCAACGCTGGCATGGTCCCGTTGAATGGCATCCTCGCTAACGCCAACGAGAACCGGTCATCTGCAAGCAACCGTCGCTCCATGGAGGTGAAGTTCACCGCTGAGACCAAGCGTCCAGCCCTCGCTTCACCGCCTCGCGGATATGCAAACGGCCCATTGTCGTCTTATTCAACAAACGATCTTCCCACACTGAAGAGCATCAACGGCGACACATCCGACGGTGGAGTTGCACTTCTCTCCCCAGCTGCCCAAGTGGCCAACATCGTTGCGGGTCACGCCTCTCCTGAGCAGAACGCCGGAAGCCTCTCCCAGCTGTCTCTCAGCTCTCCCCGCCAGAATCACAACAACAACATCCACCGTTCTACACCAGCCAGGAACGGCGGCGAAGGTCAAGACAACTTTGGTCTCTCTCAGTCGGCTCTTCAAGCCAACGCAGCTCCGTTCGGCCCCTCCTACGACAACCAGGCTCCAGGATTCGCCACCCCTAACACGATGCAATACAGTCAGCAGCCTGCCTACTACGGTGGGTACGGCATGCAAGCAATGACCAATGGCTTCAACAACCTCAATATGCACATGGCCGGCGGGGCCAATGGCTTCAGCCCGCAAGCCCAATGGTCGTCTCAAGGCGCGGCGCAATACGCTCAGCCTGCTGTTTATGGCAGCTACCAGCACTTCTCTCCACCTGGCCCAACTGGACAGGCAGTCGCTGGCGCTGGCCGCTTCGACAGCCCTCGAGCCAGCACCCAACAACGCCGCCAGGCTGCCGAGGAAGCTCAAGCCAAGTTCAACTCCATCAAGGTCGAGCAGCTGACCGGCGAGATCTACACTTTGTGTAAGGATCAGCATGGCTGCCGCTTCCTGCAACGCAAGCTGGAAGAGCGCAACGAGCAGACTGTTCAAGCCATCTTCGAGGAGGTGCGCACTCACATGATCGACTTGATGGTCGATCCTTTCGGCAATTACCTTTGCCAGAAGCTGCTCGAGAGTGCCAATGACGACCAACGTACTGAGCTCATCAAGAATGCCATGCCGCAAATGACGAAGATCGCACTCAACCAGCACGGCACTCGCGCCCTCCAGAAAATGATCGAGTTCATCTCTACTCCCGAGCAGACGGCCTTGATCATCGAGGCTCTCCGCAACGATGTTGTGCTTCTCATTCAGGATCTCAATGGCAACCATGTCATCCAGAAGTGCCTCAACCACTTGTCCTCGAACGATGCCATCTTCATCTTCGACGCTGTCGGCGCAAACTGCATCACCGTCGGAACACATCGCCACGGCTGCTGCGTTCTTCAGCGTTGCATCGACCACGCCGACGGTCTACAGAAGGGCGAAATGGTTGACCACGTCATTCGCAATGCGTACTCTCTTGTACAGGATCCATTTGGCAACTACGTCGTTCAGTACATCCTCGACCTTTCCGAGCCATGCTTCACTGAGCCTCTCTGCCGCGCCTTTTACGGCGAGATCGCCAACCTCTCCCGCCAGAAGTTCAGCTCGAACGTCATGGAGAAGTGCATCCGCTGCGCGAGCAACGAGACCAAGCGCGCCATCATCAGCGAGATCATGGCTCCTCAGACCATTGAGAAGATGCTGCGCGATGGCTTTGCCAACTACGTCGTGCAGACTGCTATGGACTTCGCTGATGAGGAGCTTAAACCAACACTGGTTGAGAACATTCGCATGGTCATTCCCGCCATCCGCAACACGCCGCATGGGCGTCGCATCCAGAGCAAGATCTCAGACTACGACAACCGCAAGGGTCAGCCTTCGAATGGTTTGCCGATCGAGTCCAGCAAAGCAGCTCCGCCTCCCGCCGCTTTCACCCCACAGCAGGGCCAGAACGGTCGTGCGAACCGCCAAGGCATGATTGGCGCTCCAATGAACTGGAACGTGAACGGCGGCTTTGACGGTGCTGACTTCAATGGCAATGGCATGAGCGTGAACGGCCACCACATCGCGTCGCCACCTCCGCAGCGCAACACCCACAACTTCAGCATGCTGAATGGCGTTCAGCAGTCTCAAGCTCACCACCAGGCCAACGGGCATCGCGACTATCAAGCCAATGGTGGTGGTCACAATTACCAGTCCCACGGCTACTCCAACCAGGGCTTCTCCATCCAGGCTCGCCAGCAGCAGCCATATGGACACTTTTAGCCTCAGCAGCATCGACACCAACACTGTATCAGTATCGCAACTCGCATACGTTACCCACGAAATCCATCTGGCAAATTCTGATTGGCCAGCTTTCATGAAAGGATCTTCGACGACTTTACGACATCAACGGCCTGTCTTGGCGTGATCGTCTAGGTCTCACCTCGACAAGACTCCATCTCGCTAGCATCGTTCGCGGAGCCCGCTCGGATATCAACACGCCCGATGATCATTCATCACCTCCGAAATCGCATCGTTCAACCATGGTGCGGCATTCCGCTCTTCTTGAGCAAGATCTTTCGACTTTTGTTTTCCATTTTGCTGTTCTTGGACATTACGACGACATTACAAACCCGAAACTTTTCACGACTACACCGCGACGCGACACGACATGAGGCCATCGAGCTTTGTACCACAAATGGAATGAGGAGAAAAAGTTTCTTGCATAAGTCGGTCAGGACGATATGGGCCAAGGGAAGGAGAAGGGTTGGTTTTTCAAAGGGGAGGGCTTTGCACTGGCTGTAAAACATGATCTTTGATACTCATCCACCTGACCGCGGCGTCGGCTTGGCTTGTACGAATAGTGCTACCAAATACGAGGCTTGATGAAGATGACTCTCTCATTGACCACTGTGACCTTCATCATCAACTACATGTGCTAGTAAGTAGTGACATGGGAATCGCTGTAACATCGGCTCGTAAATAGATTTGAATCAATGCGGCGGTGATCTGCACCTTCCCACCTACTGTACCCTGTAGTTACAGTAGCTTACCTTATCTGTAGGGGTAGCTTCTCTTGCGCACGACTTCATCACAACAACCATCCTCAACCAGAACTCACGTTCACGACCGTCCAACATGCACGGCCGTAATTGATCATTTGCCATTGCTGCCTGCACCTCATACCTGCCGCGCCATTGTCGATGCTCCGACGCCTCATTCATTCTCGGTTTCAATGAAGCCTGAAGAAGCCTGGCTTTCGAATAGCCATTGAGAAACAACAATCATCGCCTTCACTGAGGATACTGTGCTGAGGCAAACTAGACCGGGACACAATCGAGGGCCGACCGGACCATTCACGTCGTTTCTTTGACGTTCAGAGGACTTCAGGATTATCCAAAAGCTTCATCCCGACTCGTCCTTTACATTTCATCGACTTCCATCAAGGACTACTCTCAGCTCTCTTCCGAAAGATGTGCTACCAACCAAGCACCACTTACTCTGGCTGCGGCTGCCCACGCCCTCTCACGACAGTCGTCAAGTGCTCGGAAGCAGACCTCGTCGACAACTTTTGCCCATCCCTGAAACCCTTCGAAGACCGCGTAGGCAATCGGATCTGCCGGAAGCATTACCAGGAACTCGTGGCAGCCGTCAAGAGTCTAGGCAAGAAGAACGGCCTTTGGCAGGAAGCGAGGAATGCGGCGAAGCTTGAGAGGCTGGAGGAGGGCAGGTCTTCGGATGGAGAGGATACGGAGGAGGTCAGTGATGATGAGGATGATGAGGATGACAGTGGTTGGGATGAAGGCTGGCCGGCGGTGTTGTATTCGGGTGGTTTGGAGGAGAAGTTGGCGGAGCATATTGACTCGGTGTCGGGTTGAGGAGCGGGCAGCGCGAACATTTGAGGAGCGTTGTGCAGCAATGCTGTCGGGGAGAAAAGTTTTGCTTTGAAAAAATGTCTGTATGAACGAGAGGAAGTCCTCGCACATGTGCACGCAGCGAGGAAGATGCTGAGTGCTAGAACACAATCGACAAGTTCACAAAGGTCAGAGACGCCACGATGGATGAAACAGGTCGCTTCAATGTGCTCGGGATAGCGGCAATCTCTCATCGATCCACATCATCCGAGTTATTGGTATCCGTGTTGTTGCAGCTTGCACGACGCATATAGTAGAGAGTGCTCCCGGCATCCCATCGATCTGTGACTAGGTAGAACGTCTCCCAGAGATGTGACGGCAACGTTGCGGGCTATCTCATAGGGCTAGGCTTCGAAGAAGGCAAGATGTCCTATTTGGTGTGCTGGTAGAGTATCCTGACGTGAGCTGAAGGTACGTTAGTGTGATCGGATGACTAAGCTAACAGGCTCTCCACGGCGGTGAATGACTTCACTTCTCTCCCGCGTGGACAACTCAAGCAAACTCACGATTTCTTCTGGCCGACGAGGCCCATCCACGCACTGGTCAATGTGAAAACATACTTCAGGGACCGGGTCAATCTGCGTTGAGAAGCCGACCCGAATACTAGCTACTTTCGGGTCTGTTCACGATACCCATATCGAGTCCCGGCCACTCGGTCCAAAGCCAATACGTTGGAATACATCGCAAACATGGCATCTTCAACGGGTTGCCAAACTCTCAAGAATTGCAGACCTTCCTCTCGAATCAACGACAACACTTCTGGCACTGTGCCGTCAGTAGGCGATCGTTCGAGCAATCGAAGGGCTCGATCTCAACGAACTGTACAGAATGGGCTAGATGTAGCGGTTCAAGGCGACCCGCAGAAGCGAACTCCGAGTTCGAATCTGGCACCAATTTCTATCAGGGATACGAAGCACGCTAGAGTCCGACCTGCGCAGGCTTTGGGCAACGCCCGTTTTCTGACAACTCCGGAGGACGCTTTCCAAGCTGCCAGTCCTGAACGATCAAACGCCGAGACTCTACTCGCGCCAAGATCTCGCCGTCCGAGGAAAAAGAAGCCCGCGAAGCCTGCAGACTCATCGCAAAGGCTCTACAGCACGGCCGTTCTACAAGGCCGGATGGAGCCCACGAACGAAGGCACTGATGTCGAAGATCGCATTCCGCAGTCGAGAGGACATCTGGAGGACCAGGCAAACGTGATGAATGTCCAAAGCACTCGAGCCGGCCAGCTTTATGGAGCTTCTGAAGCACACGGGTCAGGTTCAACTGCGAATGCACAGCCTAACCGCCCTGATCGTCCTCTTTGGAGAGCCAGACCAGGGCCGTCCGCCGATCCTGGAGTCGCGGCCAACGAACCTGCGGAAGATCCGAGCGGCGAATTTGCTGCGTCAAGTGGTCCTCGGCGTTCTCGTAGGCTCGCAAAGAGGAACAACGAAGGTGCTTCTACGATCCACAATACTGCGGTGGCGAACATAGAGAATGGCGATGGTAGACCTAAGGCGCATACATGTACTCTCAGAAGTTCCGACGACAAGATAGACGATGTTACCCATCACCAGAACCCGGCTGGCGAACACAATCTTCCTCAGCACGACTCTCCTGGAATGCCTCTACTTGCACGTGAGCGCGATCCCATGCGCTTCACTCCGCAGTCCCACCACGTACCCCTCCAAACGCTGGCAACAAATACTTCAGCTCCATACCATCAACCTCCTGACCGCACTCCAACTACCAACACTGATTTCATGGCACCGACAACTCGATCGCAAAGTCTAGCGGCGGCACTCCAGGGCCTGGCACTAGACGTCAAACCACCCAAACAAGCCAAAGTCAAGCCTTTCAATGAGCCCAAGAAGCGTCCATCCGAAAAGAAGCCGGCGAAGTGCGCGACAACAACCACCACAACAGGTATGAGGCCCCATCTACCACCACTTCGTCCATCAAGTGACCACAACACTAACATCACATCACACCTCGCAGTCGAACGCCGTCTCAACATCATGCCCCGTCCGCAACCCACACACGCCTACCTCGCCCAAGCGCACCAACCTCCTCAAACCACACCCACCTTCCGCCCCATCCTCGTCATTCTCGACCTCAACGGCACCCTTCTCAAACGCAAACACAAAGGCGGCCACGCCTTCCACCCTCGCCCGGGCCTCGCCGACTTCCTGCACTACCTCTTCACCCATCACCGCGTCATGGTCTGGTCCTCCGCCCGCCGCGAAAACGTCCTCAACATCGTCCGCGCAGCCTTCACGCCGGAACAACGCGACGCGCTCGTGGCCATCTGGTCGCGGGAAGACTTGCAGCTGTCGGAAGAGGCCTTCCACGCCCACAGCCAAGTCTACAAGCAACTCTCCTGGGTGTGGCGCCATGGATTCATCCCTCGCACGAATCCCATCGTGGGGGAAATGTGGAATCAAGCGAATACCGTGTTGATCGACGACTCGACGCTGAAAGCCGTGAGCGAGCCGTTCAATCTGTTGGAGGTGCCCGAGTTTACGAATGCGCCGGAGCAGAAGGGAGAGGACGTGCTGAGGGAGGTGTGGAGGTATTTGAATGGGCTGGGCTTCCAGCAGGATGTGAGTGCGTACATGCGGGTGAGACCGTTTGTGCATGGTCCGGCGTCGATTGCAGCTGTCGAGCAAGCCAAGATGGGGAGACATGGGGAGGTCGTCGATGTGACGGAGGATTGAGAAGACTTGGGGAGATGACTGGTCTCGGCCGACATGGACAAGGGGAGAACCATGGTGGTGGTATCGGAGCGAAAGTGTCGTCTTCGGAGAGGAAGGCTTTTGAAGGAGAGTGTGGAGGTGGAACTGCTCCCGACCACGGGAACGAGGACGATGCTATGGTATTGGCACACTCACGAAAGCGTTCTGTCCAAAGGACCAGACTCGAGGAGGACCGAAGCAGAGTTGAGCATTGATGAATGCTACGATGGAGATACCCCGACGAAAACAAAACAACACGCATTGACTTTGCTAAAAGTTTGGCTCCTTCCGAATCTGTGGTGAATAAGTCCTCTAAGGCCTGTGAATCCTCCCAACTGTATGTAATCCACACACTCAACTGGAGCGTGCCATACCACGACCCCCATCGACTCCATCCCAAAATACCAAACACCACCCCATCAATCCCCTCCAAACAACCCCTCCACATCCCCCATGTCCAAAATCCTACACCTCCCCCCCTCACAAATCTGCACCATCTCCTTCCTCCCATCCAAATCCTTCACCAACCCATTCCTCTCCCTCAACCACCCGTCCTCCACGCCCTCCCCACCAACCCTCAACGCCGTCGACATCGGCCACACAGTCTCCCTCATCCGCTTCAACACCTCGTCCACCAACGCCCCTTGCCCCACAACCACGAGTCCCTTGACGCCCATCTTGGCCGACACGACCGAACTCAACATCCCACTGAATAATCCCGGGTGCTGTCCCAGCTCCACCTCGAAACACGCCACGATCCTCCTCGCCATCTTCTCGTATTCCGCATCGTGGAGCAGACTGGCCAGTCGGAAGAGGTTATGCGCCGCCACGCCGTTCACGCTCGGTTCGGCATTGTCCATGGCGTCCTTGACCCGGATCAGGATATCCGGCTGCTCGGCCGCGGTGCTGAAGAAGCCGTATTTCTCCTCGTCCCAGAACAGTCTCGTTTGCGTTTGTTGGAGGGTATCCGCGAACTCCAGCCAGCTGCTGTCCCAGGTTGCTTCGTAGAGGTCGAGGAGGCCGGAGATGAGAAAGGCGTAGTCGTCGGCGAAGCCGGGTGTTTCGCCGGGACCTTCGCGGTAGACGCGTTTGAGGGTCCTGGTGGACGGGTCAAAGAGGTGGGTTTTGATGCAGTTGGTGGCTTTGAGAGCTGCGGACAAGTAGGCTGCTGCAGGTTCGGGAGAAATGTGTCTCAGTGCAGAGCTGGTTCGTGCGAGACCACCGATTGCGAGGCCGTTCCAAGAGGTGACGATTTTGTCATCGAGAGCGGGACGCGGGCGGTTCTTCTCACGATATGCGAGAAGTTTGGCGCGACCGGATTGGATGACTTGTGAGATTTGTTGTTCCGATTTCTGCAGCTCGGCGGCAAGATCGGGGATTTCATATTGTATGCAGAGGGTGTTCTGGCCAACGAGTTCGCCTTGAAGGTCGAAGCGTCGATCGACATTGCCTTGTGCCTTCACGCCCCAGTATTTCGCGCAGACGGTGGCTTCCTCTTCACTGAGTATTGACTTGAACTCGTCCATCGTCCAGACGTAGTATGCTCCTTCTCGCTTGTGCTTGTCCTGCGGGGTTGGCAAAGAATCCGCGTCCTCCGCCGAAAAGATGCCTCCTAGTTCTGAAACCATAGGAGGGCTCGTCAGATATGTCGCAATGTCGTTCACGGTGTCCAGAAGTAGCGGTGACTTGGTCAGAATCCAGGCATCGAGGTAGACTGGTAGTAGCTGTGCGTTGTCGTAGAGCATCTTCTCGAAATGTGGTAAGCTCCAATCCCGAGTGACCGAGTATCTCGCAAAGCCATGTCCAACCTGATCTTTGATGCCTCCTTTTGCCATGCTCTCAAGTGTGTGTACAGCCATGCGCCTCGCTTCCTGGCATTCCTCCTCGCCGACGATCTCTCTGACAACATGAGGATAGGAGGCCACACGCAGCAAGGGCTTGATATGGACTGGAGTCGGGAATTTCGGCGCGCCTCCAAATCCACCACACTTCGCATCGTAGCGTCCTTTGTAATGCTCATACGCATCGTCCAGAAGATCCAATTCTAGTCCATCGTTCTCGTCCGTCTGCTTGCCATCTCTCCCACCTAGCATCCCCTCCTGCGCGTACTCCCTCAGCTGGCGTGTGATGTCCTTCGCATTGGCTCTGCACTTCTGTTCCTGCTCTTTCCACGCCGTAGAGACCTTCCTCAGCACATCCCCAAACGTCGTCCCCGCCGCGCCAGTCTTCGCTCGCTCGCTATTCGGACCAGGCCAGTATGTGCCCCCAAAGATGGGTTCGAGATCGGGCGTTACGAAGACGTTCAGAGGCCAGCCACCACCGCCGGAAGTAGCTTGCAGGAAGTCCATGTATTGACGATCGATATCGGGACGTTCTTCGCGGTCGATTTTGATGGGAATGAAGTGTTCGTTAAGCAGTTGGGCAATGCGAGAGTCCGAGAAGCTCTCATGTTCCATAACGTGGCACTGAGAAAATTGCTGTCAGACTTGCGATTTTGACCTAGAAGGTATCCTCCCATGCTCCAAAGCAATGAAATCCCTCGAACCCTATAGCTCTTCTTCTTCACCACCACGAATCGAGATGTACCAAACTCACCCAATGACAAGCCGAATACCCAATACTAACAAACAACAACCGATTCGTCTTCCTCGCCAGTTCCAACGTCTCCGGCGACCAAAGCTGCCACGCCGTGGGATTGTCCATGTGAGATCGCACATACGGACTCTTGCTCTCACCGCAGCGATTGTTGAGCGACACGGCGTGGCCGAAAGCCGGGGGACTGCTCATCGTGGAGGATGGTATGCGTGTACCGTGGGAGGAAGAGGAGGAGGAGTGGATGAAAGGTGTCGTGCAGGAGGGTGAAAATGGTTTCTGCTCTTTCACGTGCGGTCTGGTTCCATGGATCGACGAGGTGGGGTTGTTGGTTTGAAGGGAGGGTTTGCCGATGAGCGGGGTATTGCGTGACTGGGAGAGAAGGGCGGTGGAGGAGGTGAGGGAATATCGTCGCAGTCGAGGAGGGGAAGAGTAAGTCGAGGTAGCAATATGCAACAAAGCAGAAGGAGCCTGAAGTATCTTGGACGAATTCCGAGCTCCTCCTCCTCCTCCTCCTCCTTGTGCCGATAGGAACCGTCGACGACCCACGACGACGAGCTGTGCTGAGGTACCTTGCATCAAAAAGTGGAAATGGCTGGCGAAGAAATTTCTGCCCTCACCCGCAGAAGGATCGCGACGGGGAGGAAAGTCGTTGAAGCTCCAAGGTGGATGTCCGCCACGCCACGCCACTCTTCTTCCGCACAAAACTCCGCCCACATGATCGCCTCGCGCTGCGCTATCAATGCACCGATAAGCAAGGATGACTGGCAGCAATTGTCAGATTGGGACTGGTCTCGCATTTGTGGCGGGCGTAGCTCGCTTTGATGATGATGAGCGAGCCAAGCGGGGCAATGGAATGGTGCACTCCAGTCCAGGCCCAAAGTCCGTCCGTTGAATTGCTGGCAGCGGCATCGTGGGGGCGGAGTTGTCGGAATGATCACGTGTTTTCGCAAGGTCAAGGGATTCCCGTCAGTCGAGAAGATTGCGACGAGGCATGTCGACATCCAGGCGGGGAACACCATGATACCCAGCCTGAACACGCCCGTCTACGGTTACCTTATGAATCGCAGAGCTCAGCAACACACCCACCACTGCAATCATCACAACCTCAATCCAGTCATTACTTCAACTGCACCCCGGGCCGGAAGCAGTGGGAAGGATTGAAATTACACCAAATCTCAGAACCTCGCAGAATCAATGGAGAAGTAACAATACGCTTCATCGCCCTGCACATCACTATTGGTGGTAATCTCTTTCCCGGCTGTGATGAGTCCATGGCGGTAAAGAAGAGCACGGGCGCCGCCACGCGGAGAGGGCGAGTCATACGAGGAAAACACATGGCAACACGCAGACGTTCATCACAACATGCGCTGGGAAGACAGGGTCCAACAAGCTTCATCATGTCTGTTTGATACTTGGAATAGCTGGACCAGCCAACATGTTCGTCGTGAAAGCCATGATGTGATTTTGGTTCTTGTCGTGGACTCGTTCTGACTTTCTTGGAGGAAGGAAGCAAATTGTGTACAAAAAGCTGCAAGTGGTGGTTTGGTGCCCGCGTTGACTGAATCTCATGCATCACAATCGTGAAGAACTGGGAAAGCGAGACTGCCGTTGGAGTGCGGCCTGCTCAGCGGTAATGCAATGCGCGACACGACACGACGCTCCTCAAGAAACCACTGACACCCACCTTCCGTGTGGAGAGAAAGAAAACACACACATGCAGGATGGTGGTAGTTTCTGGATTTGGCTCTGGTTTGATTTGACGGAAAAAGGTTGGAATGTCAGGTTTCGAGGTTTTCGCAGAAAAGTGAACGCCGTGTGAATTGCACATTTCCCCGAGCAGCCGCTCCGCACTCGTATCGTGAAAAGAGCCTCTCATATAAGCAAATGAAGAAGATGGGCGTTCATTGGCGTTGTTGTCCCGCCGGTGGTCGTCTCAGACGGTCATCGTCTAGTAGCCAGGGTTGTCGTTGGAGATGGATGGGTGGCCGAGAGGTGCGAGGACGTTGACGCTGTACTGGCCAGCGTAGTTGCCTGTGGAGTATATTAGCATGCTTGTCCTGCGTCACTCGCACATTCCTCATCTTCGTTACTCACCTGGTCCCTTGTAGTTGCAGACGGTGAAGTATGGGGAGACGCCGGAACCCGTGTTGGCGAGGCCGTTGGGGCAGTACTGAGTCGCACAGGCGACGTGGGTGGTGTCCTTCCAGACCATCTGGGAGCAGTGGCCCCACTGCTCGAAGTTGGTCATGTCAGGCTCTTGACCCCAGTAGTTGTAGAGAGGTGCCTCGGCGTTGTAGAACATATCGGCGAGGACGGATCCGATGTTATCCTCATCCACACCCGCGGCGATGTTCTGACCGTATCCACCACCCTGAGCCTCACTGAGGGATTTATTAGTGGTGTCGTGTGAAAGCAGGGACTGGATCTTGGACCTACACGTTGTGCGCGTAGACGCAGCTGGAGGCGATCTCCTTGGCGCAGCTGTAGAGACTGTCGTCCCACTCGAGAGCGGGAGCAGAGTGGTTGCTGCGGATCTTGTTGTGGAAGTAGAGCACCTTGCTCTTGTAGTCGGTTGGCTTCTCGATTGAGTCGCTGGATCCGCCAGAGGAGCTTGGCGCCGAGGAGGTTGGTGGTGGGGCCTTGTAGACCGGTGGTGGGGCCTGGTAGACAGGAGCTGGAGCCGCCTGAGAGGTTTGAGCCGGAGCCGGAGCCTGGTAAGATGGGTTCTTGTGGCCGTAGTGAGGCGCAGGCACGGCGGCTTGGGTGGTCGCAGCTGGTGCAGGTGCGCCGGGGCCGTAGGCGGTGACGGTCACAACGTGAGTCTCGTAGACAATGTCCTCCTGGACGTACGCCTCGAGGCCACGGTTCTCAACGAATGGGACGGCGAGGGCACCGGCGGCGAGGGCCGCGACAGCAATGACGGAACGCATCTTGGAATTGATGTTTGTTTGCTTGAGATCACAGATCTTCAAAAGGCGGCTGTTGGTGTTGTTAGAATGTGTTGATGAGGTTGAATTTGAATGTCTTGCCAGAAGACTGTGGATGTGGTGTTGTTGAAGGAGTGTGCGTTTGTGGTGATGAAGGAGAGTGAAGGTGATGTTGGTGACGAAGGGAGTGTGTTGAGGAGGCGCGTGCAATGGGATGATAGAAAACCCCGCGGTGAAGTGAGCGGCGCAATCAGATGTCAAGTATGAGTTTGCGCGTGTGTGCGCGGCTTGCCCATGGAATGAGGCAACATCGGTGGCATTGAAGATGAATGTGGTTGTGGAGTGGAGTGGAGTGGAGTGGAGAGAGCATGGCTGACCTACTTGTTTCGGTAGTAGTTGTTGTTGTTGGTTGAGAAGTAACTGTTGACGAAGGACCCGAAAGTGTTGAATGAGCGTGGTGGCAGACTGGCTGCGGTAAAGAGTGAGATGGGTCCGATGAGGGTGAGGAAGAAGTGAGATCCGATGTCTTGTGTCGTAGGGGGAAGAAGGTCGGAGAGGGAAGAAGCAGAAGAGGCGGCAAGGGATGCCCGGGGCGTCAAGTACCTTAGTGTGTTGGGGGTGGAGCTGGGCAGTGGGAGCTAATAAAGGAGCTAGGCGAGTCCGGGTGTGGTGGTCAGGACATTCAAGAAAGGGGAAAGGGCGCTAGACGAGGTTTAGATGAAACAACCGTGCGTCGGTCTGAGAGTTTCCAACGGGCGGATGTCGATGAGGATCGGGAGGTGAGGGGGGTTTATTAATTTATTATCGTCGTCGTAAATTTGATGATGATGATGATGATGATTGTGGATGATGTGTAGAGAAGAGATAAAGGAGCTGCTGTGAAGCAAGTACATACCTCCTCTCTCACAGTCCCTCACACGTGTCTGGCCTCTTCCCTGTGACAACGTTGGAATGCAGCTCTAAATCGACCTCTTCGCTCCTCACCACGGCAGACGGGAAGGGCCACGCGAAGGGCAGCTGCCGTGCAGTGCACAAGCAAGCCCCGATCTTCGTACCTGAATTTGACGCGCCGCGCTCTTGGGTCACTTGGGTCACCCCGGTCACCAGCAATTTGACAACGACGACGACGGTGATGATGCTGATGATGTTGCACAAATCGATGTAGCAGGTGACGAGAACAGTGTGCAGTGCGGCACCACTCTTAAGCAATGCTCAATACTCAACAATACAACCTACTACCGCAGGCAGCATAGCAATCAACCAAAGGTCAAGCAGGGACATTGATATACCTGTCGCTCTTGCCTCTTTCAGTTATCGTCACTTATTCCATGCAACGGCTTCCCGTCTTCCCCTCGTATTCCACCCGCAAAACGCGGCGTCAACGGCCCAAAACTCAAGAGCCGCCATCAATCGATTCGAGGCCTTCCTTCCTCTCGACTTGCACCCGCGTGAAATTGGTTCTAAATTACGACACCGTCGGACTGGCTGGTCCACATCATCAGCCCAAGCACATTTTCGAATGATGAAAGGCAAGATGCAGCCGCCGCGGCGAGGAGTGTGAGGTGCGTCGCATGGTAGAACAATTCTCGCCACTTTGCTGTGAGCCTTGATCCTGGTGATCGATGAGCGGTCATGATGATTGCGGTTGGCAGCTACAAGTTTGCATCTCACCGACAGACGGTGGAGTCTAGACACATGAACGTGGTAGGTACAAAGATACTCGTTCGTGTTCTCTTCTCTTTTCGAGGCGCCCGGCTTCGGATTTACTCCAAGACGAGACCTAGCACAGTAGTGGACTGAGTAGTAAGGTCTCAGCTGATGAAGACGTCCGGCTGGAGAAACGACAGCAGCACTGTACTTCAAGCACGCCGTGGTTTTACTCCGGTGGGGAGAAGCAGGAAGTGGAACTGACTGTGGACTGCCTCGGGGACTTCTCCTCCACGGATCACGACGCATGTCGCCATCCTTTGATTCTTCCCTGGCCGCACCGCGTGTTCGGGACTGCTACGCACGTTTGATCAGTGGTTGCCGATTCTCGTCGAGCATCGATCGGTACGTGGCTGCATCGCCGTTGTGATGAGACTGGGTAAGGCACGCGGTGTTCCGAAAGGCAAATTACCCACGGATCAAAGGACTGCTACCCACCTAGTAGTTCTACACATGTCAAAGCCATCTACCTGACATGACTTGCTGTGCTCGTGTTCTGCATGCCACGTTCGAGGGCGGCGGTCGAGGTCGCAGTCGACCAGAGGAGTAAAAGTGCTGTGGTCCAAAACCTGTCCACTCATCGCACCGTACCAGCTCGCTACACCTCGAACTCTGTACCTGAGCCAACAGCGCGAAGGTTTCGTACCTGCATCCTTCGCCGAGGTACCATAAAGAGTTCCGACCTCACCAGTCGCACGGCGCCTCCGAGACATCACACAGCTTGCTGCTTGAGACGATGGTAACAGCTGCGATCGTAATGTCTACGTTTCGCAATCGCATCGCAAGGAAGATGTTCCTAGACTATGGAGAAGTTACAGCAAACATCCCCGTCGGACGTCAACGTCATCAAGCAAGCACCAGGGCATGGGCATGGGCGGGCATGGGCCAAAAAGATAATACGAAGAGTTTGATCACCCGCCAGCAACATCCATGTCTTCGCAATTTCGCCCACCCAAACTCAAAGAAATGCAACGCTCGTCGACGAATAAAATCGTAAGCGCCGGGCGACATAAAACACACCCCAGCCCACCCTCGCTTCGCCCTAACTACAGCTCAACCCGCTGTCCTTTTCACAGTCCCCCTCCTCCGACTGACTACTGCACAACCGGGCGCTTGCTCCGATGTTCCGTCACACGCGGTGTGAAGGATTCCCATCGGGCACAGATGTCACGCCGATGCTGAGACGTTCTTATGCACGACTTTACGTACGGAACTGAACGTACAGCATCGGAGTGGAGGAAGAGCGTGTGAAGGGGAGAGGTACGGTACCGCCAAATACTTTGCAGGTTTTTTCTTTTCTTTTCTGTCCTGTACGCCAACACTTCGGACTTCCTTGTTCATGATGCATTGAACACACCGCTTGGGGGAAACGTTGAGAACGCTGCGGACCTGCGGTACTCTGTTCGGCGTACTCGCTGCTCTTTTTCCTGCCTGTTTATTGTCGGGAGCAGATATTCAAGATCGGGCTTGACATCATCCACCGTCTCACTCGCAAACATTCACACCTAATACGTACCAACCGGCCGTACATGCCACCCCACAAAAACTCTCGGATAGCAGCATGATGACATTGCGGAGGAGGCCAGACAGACCGCAAAATACCGACCCGACGGGCACATTGCAGCCTTTTCAGCTTCAGGCTTGAGCACATGGGCATGATCATGCAGAGGGTTTGTTCTGCGGTCCCACCTCACCTGCCTCCAGCCGCGCCCCGAGAAGGACCATGTGTTTGACAGCAGTGTCACAGCAGCAGGTCGATGTGTTTCGAAATCTACCCTGCGTACGCGGCAATGCAGATGTGCGTTGAGGCGGGTGGGTGGTGAGCCTGTGATTCCGATGCGGCGTGGTTGGTTTGGGGCTGCTCCGGGCAAACAGGTACAGGTACAGGTACCGCCGCAGCACATTTTCTGTTACGTTTCTCGTGCGTTCGTTGAGCATGGAGTGTGTGGGTGTGCTTGTGGTAGCGAGGAGAGAGAGAGAGAGAGAGAGGACCAGGCCATCTACTCGTCACGTTGAACCACGAATACATGCGACATCAGACATCTTTCAAGCAGGTATTCTCGTCACCACGATATGTATGGCAGACCAACCAGTCGCACCAAACTTTGATCCGTGCCATCTTCGATCTTGACAGCAACGCCTTTTGCGCCATCGCAAGACGTGGCCAGCTATATCTGACACAGTAGTGACGAGTGACATGTGGAGCTCGACGACAAGCGATGCGATGGGATGCAGACGAGGCACGACTCCATCAACGTCGAGCTTCGGTGCAGTGGGTTCCTCGCGAGCATCTTCCCACAAACAACAGACCTCCTGCATGCAAGCCCAGAACATGTCTGCCACGTGTATCAAACTTCAACGTGCTGCATTGGATTTCTGATGAGAAGAGAAGAGCACGTTTCACAGCACTTCGGTGCAAGATTGCAGTCGTTTCAAAGCTCTGCGGCAAACGTCATGTAGAGTGTGTAGATTTTGTTCTACTGGCCTCGATCTAGACCTTCAGGGCAACCTGAAGCGCTTTTGGACCGTTCCTTCGTCATAGTTCTCAGGACCCCTTTCTGTGAATCACCATGCTTCCATGCTCGCTAGCAAATCATCCCTGAGACATGACCTTCACCAGTGCCTGTTTGCCTTCATCATCGAGCTTCTCATTCACGAATTTCCCAACTCTCCCCTGGTGTCTCTGATCCGCCTCTCTCAGGGTAGTTCCCACCCACGACTTGACATCTTGGACCTCAGGCCAAGGATCCACAGTGGGTCGCTTGCAAGTGTTGAGCTGCGTGAATGCCGCTCCGAAGCCGAGCTCGTCGACATCGCGGTCTTCGATCAGATTGTCGTCCGCAGCGGGTGGAAGAGGTGGGTTGGTGAGGAGTTTGAGGAGAGCTTCGCAGGTGATGGCCCAGCCACGCTTGGCGTAGCGATCAACGAACGCTTGGCTGTCGGCCAAGGTGCGGGTGAGGGATATGCAAGCGGTCTTGCGGTCGGAAGGTCTGCTGAGCTTCTGTGTGTCTGGAAGGACGATACCCGTGTAGATGGGTGTGAAGACATTCTCTTGCACGCGGTCGGCTGCGGCGATGAAGAAGTCGGCTCCAAGGCCCTTGGTGCTCAGGGCGGAGACGAGGTGGTAGAAGCGGACGAAGCGGAGGGTGAAGTTCTCGGTCTTGGAAGTGGAGAGGCGGGTGAACATTAACTGAAGGATGGAGCCCCAAAAGTTCTCGAGGGCTGCTGGTGGGAAGTTGGTGACGAGTGCTTCGATAAGGTCCATGGCGTGGCTCTCGTACGCTTTGCTGCTGACTAGCTTCTGGAAGATGACCAAGATAGCTTCCGTCTGGTTCGCGGCCGCCATCTGCTGAGCGCCTTTGGGGATCATGGTTGTGAGGAGTCTGGTCAAAGCCGGGACATTGCCTCTTGAGTCCCACATGGCAAGTGTGAGGACTGGAGCAACTAATTGCTGGAAATTTGCCGACAGTGTGTCTGATGGGTTGGTGGCCACCATAAGAGCGTACAGTTGAAAGATGTAGGGAGTGAACTCGTCCACCTGAGATTGAAGCACTTCCATGAAGGTCGGGAACAGGCTTGTCTCCAGCTTCTCCGACTGTGTGGGTCCAGCGAAGCGAACGAGTGCGCCCAATGACTCAAAAAGGTAGTAGCAGAATCCTGGATTCGATGGATTGTGTCTGCACACCTTTGTGATGTTTACCAGGTTGGTGACCACAAGATCGATGATTGGCAGCATGCCCTCACGAATGACAATGAGAACTCTCATTACGCACTTCATCAAAAACTCGTTCTCCTGCACCTTTTCAGGCTTGGTGTCCTTCGTGATGAGTGTGAACAGGTGCTGCAGGAGGTCCTTCGCCAGAGGGACAATGTTCTCACGCGGGATGATGGGTTGTCGGTTGTCGTCGGTGAGATACAGTGCTCGGTCGACTGAGATGGCTGCGTACGTGTAGACCACGTAGTTCGAGGAGTTCAGATGTTGAACAAGAAGCGGAAATGCTGCTTGCCATTGCTGGGCGGAGAGTATGCTGCGGAAAGTGTACAAGTACTTGATCGCATCAACTTTCAGCAATGGTTCGGCCGCATCGTTGGTAAGATCCTCAGCCACGTTGTTTTGGAAGAACTCGATAACGTTCACGTTCGTGTTGACGCTGAGGACTCCCTTGGCGGCGGTGGATGTCCCCTTTGCCGCGATCGATGAGAACAAGTGCACTGCCATGTCTTTGGACTTCCAGTTCGCACTCCGGTCTTTGGCGTAGTCCTGTAGGAAGTGATTGACGTATCGCATGACCACCTCAGTCACCAGCGCCTCGAATTGCTCCATGAGTTTGCGGAGGAAGTTGGTTGCAGCACGCCTCCTCGTATCATCATCCGAGCCCTCCAGATCCCGGCGGATGAACTCAATAGGCTCATCCTCGAAAGTCTCAATGTCCGACTCACGCAACGACAGATTTGGAATGACCACATTCTCTGTGACCTGGCCCATTGTTTCCGCATTGTTGAAGCTTTCCGCGAGCTCTCTGAAACTCGCCACCGTCGTCAAAAACTCCAGAGCCCTGCTCACCACCAAGTCGTATTTCGCCTCGGGTCCGATGGTCGTGAGTAGCGTCCAGGAGGTCTGAATGAACTGGTTGAGATGCGGCTTGAACTCCTCATCATACTTGCGCGTGTATAGCACTAGAACCTTGATTGCGCCTGCTCTTACATTTTCCAAAGGACCCGCTTCAGATTCATCGCCACTGTCCAGTATCGCGTTTTGATACGTCAAATATTTCAGCAACAATGCCGAGATCGCCCCAAGTGACTCTTCGAATTGCGGCGGCATATCGTGTGTTGAGAGGTCGTAAACGAGCTTCATGACCAGGTCCAGGGTTGTGTAATGTGCCTTGAGCACTTCAGGATTGGCCTGATTCGCATCGATCATGCGATCTGTGTTCTCCCATAGCTGTAAGAATGGTGCAGCAAATTTCGACAACACATGGTTGATTTCGGTGTAGAGCTCGTCGGAGCGATACAGTGGCTCCCATCTCCTGAAGATGGAGTGTGCGACTTGCAGCACTCCGTTGTTCACCGCGGCGTTGTCCGGCGTGAGTCTGGAGACCAGATCGTCCACAAGCGTGTTCCACCTCTCCCAAAAGTCGCTGTCTGCAATGACGCTGATAGCATCACCGAGTTGCGCCTGAATAGCAGGTGGAACTTTGACCATCAATCCAATGAGCTCGCTCTTGATCGTATCGACTTCATTCGCAGGGAGTACATGCTCGCCGTTCTCGTTCTGCATGAGTCTGTCAGCTGTCCACTCTGCGCCTGACGAAGGAGGTCTACGCACTGTCCAATTCCGCCGCACAAAGTTCTTGAAGAATAGTGCGCTCGCAAGTCGGGTGGTGAGGGGAAATGTGTCGGTCGCGACGATCTGAAGGAGACTGAGGGAGAAGCCCGACTTCGCCTCAGATTCCTTGAGGGCTTGTTCCGCTGTGAAGATGTTAGTCCGAGAACTCTGGGTATGCTGTGAACAGTGCATGTGCTCACCTTGCCGGCTCTGGCGTGGATCAAGACTGGCGGCAAGCAAGTCTGCCACTGATTGCAGACTGACAGCCATCTTGAGGTGGAGGATGAAGAGGATGGAGGAGAAAGGAAAGACGCGAGTGAGGTGGATGGAGATGTTCAACGATTGTTGGAAGCTCTCAAAAGAAAGTTGAAGTCATTGCCGGAAGGCCAAACAAATACAAGGTGGAGCTTGGACTGGCCGTTCGCATGGAAAAGTCTCCGGCCCCCACCTGGCGTCACGTCTCCTAGAACTACGTGTGTGCCTTGCGCGTGGACCAGCTGCACATCTCTTTCATTAATTGTTCGCCATCGATCTTCTTGACTCTACTCATACCACAAACAACGAGATATATCGCCGATCGCACATCTACGTCGCCTCTACAGCCTAAAAACCCTGCGCTTCTCGCCATAATCTTTCGACGCCCATTCAGAGGCCACCGCCTCCGGCGTTAAGACCACTCCTCCGCATCGCCTCGCCTCAATACCACGGTTCCCGCCACTCGATTCACGCCTTGCGCCCACGAGCTACCCGTCTCGATAACATGGCATAGACACCGGGGCACTCTGCTCCCTTTCATACATCGATAGACGTTCGCCCCCTCGAGCTCACACAACGATGGCGGCCTCGCAGAACCTCTCGCGGTTGCGGGAGCAGACCATGTCTAGTCTTGAAGACGAAGAAGCAGTCACGGTCAATACACGAGCTCTCATCGACAAGGTCCTAGCTCGCTACTCGGGCGAGTGGACCACTCTCCGTGAACTCATACAGAACGCTGCCGATGCGCAGGCCCGCAAGGTCACCGTACGATTCGAAACGTTGCCATCTGCTACGATACCTTTACCGCAGACTAGAGATCCGGCCGACCATCTGAAGCATACCTTGCAAAATCACACCCTCAAAACTCTGATCGTATCGAACGATGGAGAAAGATTTGGAGAGAACGATTGGCAGCGCCTCAAGCGGATTGCTGAAGGAAACCCTGACGAGACAAAGATTGGAGCTTTCGGTGTTGGATTCTACTCTGTCTTTGCAGACTGCGAGTCACCCTTCGTGAGCTCCGGGAAAGAGACGATGGCGTTCTACTGGAAGAAAGACAGCTTGTTCACACGTCGGGGGAAGTTGCAAGACGAGGAGACAGGTACTACCTTCTTGCTCGATTATAGGAGCCAGACAACGCCGATACCGCCGCTGCTCGGACTATGCCAATTTCTCGCCACCAGTCTGACCTTCGTCGGCTTGGAGGTCATCGAGCTCTACCTGGACGATTGGAACATTCTGACGTTGAACAAAAAGATGGCACCCGCAGCCAGTGTCAAGATCCCGGGCGACGTCAACCCTAAGACGCGAGACGGACTCATGAAGATCACGGACGTGGAATATCAAAATGCGCAGATCGACGCTAGGTGGATGAATGTGGTCGGATGGGACAGAAAGTCGCAGGCAACCGGAGCTACCGCAGTGCAACCAAATGAGTCTGGCGGAATGAGTCTGCGCAACTTCTTTGGACGATTCGCTGTTGGTACAACGAGCAGTACTGCTTCTCGGATAGCACAACGAGAAGAGGAGGCGCTGCAAGTGAAGATTGCGGAAGATCTGGACGGGATCAGCACTGCGACGGTGTTCTTGAGGGTCAGCACAGTCAACATCTCGACGAATGTGAGCAAGTCACTGGCTCAGGAATTGGAAAGAGCGACCAAGAAACCGCCGCCGAAGAAGACGCGGATCTCTATCTTGACCTCCTCATTCGACGAAGCGAGCGCCTCGCTCGCCAACAGCTTTGGATCTTCAAGTCAGCGCGCGACCGACATCTTCTCTTCGGTAATCCCCACAAAGAGCGGCAAAATCTTCATTGGCTTTCCAACGGCTCAGACGACAGGCTTGCTGGCACACATCTCTGCTCCATCCGTCATTCCTACAGTTGAGCGTGAATCCATCGATCTGAACGCGCGTTACGTCCGCGATTGGAATATTGAAATGCTCCGTGTTGCTGGGATCGCCTGTCGCATAGCATATACTGGCGAGATGGTGGAGCTGAAGGCCAAGATCGAGCGACTGATGGCTGCCGATGGAGGAAGAAGAAAGGTTGTTCCTGCAGATGTGACTGCGGTGCTCCCCCCGGCAATCCACACCTACAAGCAATTTGCGTACTCTGAATCGACGCCATCTGCGAGAGTTGGCCAGTTCATTGAAGAGGCATTCTGGACTTGTAACCAGAAGGCGAGTATTGACGTCCTCTCCACACGCGGTGTGCTTCCCAGCCAACAGGTCAGAGTAGCCACAGAAAACCTCAGTTTCGTGGACGGCATTCCGGTCATTCCTGACGAATTGATGGACAAGGCCCTCGCGTTCTTGACCAAGTTACGTGACTATGGTTTGCTCTCTGACATCACCACACCGGACATCAAGAAGGAGCTTGAAGCACAGGCTCTCACCGAGAAGCAAGTCGTGGAGCTCGTGAAGTGGGCATGTACGAAGGTCTCCCGCCAGGATATGGACGCCAGCGTAGCTCAAGGGCTCTTCGATGGTACCATAGCAAGCATTGGCGAAGAACATCTTGCCACATCAGCAAGCCCACTGCTGCAACTCGGCTCGATCAAGACGTTCGTCAACAGTTCCAAAATCCCAGTCGAGCTACCAACCCCCCCACAAACGATTCCTTTCAGATTCACGAAGGGTCTGTCACCGATGCAGCTCCAGTCGATCGGCTGGGAAGAGCTCCAGGTTGTTCCATGGGTTCGGTGGGTTATCGAAAGTGACGGACATGGATTTGGTGATGGTCAAAATCTCACCGCAACACCAGCTGTCGCATCTCAAGTCCTGCCAGTGGTATCGAGAGCATGGGACGGCCTGTCGCAATCATCAAAGCAAACCATCCAAGAACTGTTCATTCCCAGAACGGTCATTCCGACGAAGCTGGGCATGCGAAAGCCTCCTCAGGCTTACTTCGGCAATGTGAAGCTCTTCGAAGACCTCCCGACGATCGTCGGTCTCCAAGGCGTGAAGGAGAAGTTCTTGTCCTCCTTGGGCGTGCGCAAGACCGTCGAGTTGAGCGTCGTGTGAGCGTCGTGTTTGATCGCCTGATGGCCAAATCGAACTCGTCGGCTACAGAGGAAGGAAAGTGGAGCCATGTGGACTTGATCAAGTACTTACTGAGCGTGAAAGACGACATTCCACCTGAGGATCTTAAGCGCCTCCGTCAGACACCGATATGTCTCGCCGAGACGCAAAGCGATGATGCAACGACAAAGGGAAAGTTGTATCGCATCCCTGAGCTGTTTGAGCCTGACGATGCCATCAAACGCCTTGAGTTGCCAGTCCTGCAGTGGCCAGGACAGTACCGTGCGTCCAATCCAGAAGGTCGCTTCCTCCGCTCCCTCGGCCTCCAGCCATACCCATCAGTTCCAGACCTTGTCGAGATCTTGTCCAAGGCCCCAGCAGAAAGCGAGCTCCAGAAGCGCACGATCACCTACTGGGTCATGAATGCATTCCACAATGGCTACGCCAAGTTTCCGGTCGCCGACATCGACAAAGCTTTCCTTCCGGTTTTGCCTTACGCGGGCGAGGGGAAGAATCTTGTTGCGAAGCCGTCTCAATGTTATGCCAACCCGAAAGCTGCAGTGCTTCGTTTCCGCACTCTTCGGGAGGACTTGCAGCCACATCACGCGCTCTTTGGCGTTGCTCTAGAGCCTCCCATTGAAGCTTGTGCTGAGCGATTAATCAAGTCTCCGCCAGCAGACAGATCATCGGCACAGATGCTGTATGGCTATCTCGCTGGCCGACTCGGCGAGATCGGGCCTCATGGAAATCTTGCAGAGAGACTCGGCAATGCCCCCATTGTCCCGGTTGCTGAAAGAGCATCAGGCTCGAAGCCCCAACATACTCGCCTCACTTCGCCCAGGTTGTGCTTCCTTGGCGATGGCGACGTCTACGGCGAGATCTTCGATTTCGTGGACTTTGGGCACGATGCGAACACGTTTTTGCTCCGCGTGGGCTGCAAACATGAGCCGAGTGCTACTGAGATAGCCGATATGCTTGTTCGGCAGCCGACCCGATTGCTGGGAACGATTGGTCCTGACAAGTATGCTCAGCTCTTGCGCAAGATAGCTGAGAATGCCGCAGTCATCAAAAAGGATAAGCTCCTGTGGCAGCGTCTCAAGACTTCGCCTTGTCTGTTGGCCGAGCGATTGGTCCGCGTTGGAGGAACTCGACATGCTGATGAGAAGAACGAATACGACGATGACGAGACCGTGGTGCGAGAACAGCTCCTGGTCAAGGCCGCCGATATGGTATTGGTCGACGACTTCAACGCATATCGTCTCTTCTCTGACATACTGCTCGCGGCGCCGCAAGAAGAGATCTTGGAGAACTTTTACTCCTCCCTCGAAAGCCCCTGGCTCAGTAAGCTTTCCGAGGACGAGCAGCGCAAGGGTCCGTTGCTCCACGACCAGTCTGCTGCGGCAAAGCTACAAATGTTACTCGTTGAGCGTTGTCGGTTGTTCCTCCACGACCATCCGCCGGAGTCAATTAGGCATGATGCAAAGTGGTTGGAGCAGAACCTCACGGTTCAAGTGACAGAGTTCTTGCAAATAACGCGTAAATTGAAAGGCTACAAGGCGCAGCACACGGACAAGCGATCTGCCGCGCTTCATAGGGAGACGAAGCGGGATGCTACGCTGTTCGTCACCGCTCGCTACGACCTGTACGAGGTCAGCAAAGCAATTTCCGTGCTGCTACTCAAGCGACCGAAACAGCAGGATTTCCTCGCGTTCGAGACTATTCTGGACAGCGATCTTCGTAGATTGAAGACGAAGGGCTACAATGTCGACCGTATCCTGCGCCAAAAGGCGGCAGAGTCTCGCATTGCCGAATCCGAGATGCAGAAGCGCGCTGAAGAGCAGAGACGACTAAACGAAGCAGAGTCAGCGACACGACCGACGCAAGCGTCTGCTGCTAAGAGCAATGTCATGTCACAGCCGCAACAATCTCAGCAGCAGCATCAAGTGGGAGAGCCACCTGCAACCCCAGACAAGCAGCTTGCGATGCCAGGCTCTTTCTCGGACTCGCCGGAGACAGCCAAGGCGGAAACAGCTGACCGAGGGAAGAAGTCCGGCTCGCTCTTCAACTCTATCAGTAAACACCTCGGATTCAACTCTAACAATCAAGCTGCCGAGCAAATGCAAAAGCTACTGTCTGGCGATCAGAATGTACGACAAGCAGACTTGCCTCCCCCCTACGAAGCGAGTGGCAACCCAGGCGGCGCAACGGGCGCAGGGCATGCGACTTCGCCACGCGATGTACAGTCCAATCTTCAATCTGCCATTAAAGCCTCGCGAGAGCATGGAGCCTCTGAACTGTCGTCAGCCCCACGAACGAAGGAGATCAAAGAAACCCCTACTTACTGCGACCACACACCCGCCCAAGACATTCAGTTTATCGCCGAGCTCGAAAGCGGTTTCAGAATCTACCTCTCCCGCGACAACCCAGATCCGACGGGCTTCCTCCAAACCCAGCGAGATGCGATTGTCAAGTTCGTCATCGTGCTCACCGCCGTGGCGCAGGTGTTCGACCTCCCGCCCAAAACGATCAACATCTACCACGATCAAAGAGGTGCTGCGATTGCGTTCAACAGCAACGGCAGTCTATTCTGCAATCTGAGATATTTCATGCAACTCCATGTTGCGCATATGGCTTCGCCAGAGGGCAAAGTCGAGGCGGTGGCTTATTGGTGGATTACCCTTTGTCATGGTATGTTCTGATTTGCCTCTGTGTGTGATATCTGGTTTCCATCCACTGACTTTTCTCTCTGCAGAATTGGCCCACAACTTGGTTAGCGCCCACGACCAGAATCATTCATACTACACGGAGAGCTTCGCGGCACATTACTTCAGACGCATGGTCTGGCTGGCTGGAAGAATCACTTCGGAGGGATAGTTCTTTGTTTTTTCCGGCGTTTCGGGATCTGAGCGATGAACCTGGAGATACCTGTACTTGACCAAAGAGTCGGCTTCGCATGAGACACGAGCACGCGCTCCTACACCTAGATACCCTTGAATATTATTGTACGATGGTTTCGTTGGACGAGATCTGACATGAATACATGTCTCGTAATGCCAACTAGGACGGAGTATGATCACAAGGCCATTCAAGCTAGCAAGGAGGTAATACTGCTCCTACTGCCGATGCAGCTTGACGAGTGACTAGACTCGCCTTCCTTCTAAACCTCTTGTGATGTGCTGGTCGTCATGCTCCGCTGTCAGTTGTCAAAGAGCTCGTCGATTCTCATTTGACCATTCTTTTGAACCCTGTCCGGATAGGGGATGTGCTTGGCGCAATTGAAGGGGTCCTTGGTCTCTTATTAGAAACAGCTTTCTGAAGAGGTGGAGGATCGGAATATTCTATCGCCCTGCGTGTACCTAGACATGTATATTGTACCTCTTTGACTCTCACATACACTTCGTCACACGCAAGACAAGCTCGTTTCTCGCGGCAAACACCCACGCCTCCTAAATACCTTGCAACCTCATACCCGCTGCTGCCGTACGAGTCACTCACTGGCTTAGCTTTTCTCGATTGCAGAATCACGTGGGGTCCTCTCCACGGGACCACGACGACCTTGCGAAACAGCCTTGCTAGTCCTTCACATTTGAGGTGTCACTCAGCCACTACTACTGGTGGGTCCGCTACGACAACGTGCAGTCGTCTCCGATCGGGCCCTTTTTCCAGAGGAAAGGTACTCGTCCACATTCCAGTGCTGCAAGAAGGCACTTCACCTTTACCTCTCCCGAGACCAGGACTGGGCTGCTCCAAGTCAGTCCCGAACCCTTCACCATTCCTCTCCACCTCTCCGGAAGCTCTTCCACCAACACCACCCGCAAGCCCGCCAACATCCCCCTGCACACCCTCAGCTCATCGAGTCGCCGGCGACGGAGCAGCAGTTCCTACAACGAGAAGGGAGACCGCGAACGCCTGACACGGCGCTCCGGCTCTGCCTCCTACGACGACGACGAGTACGACGACGACAACGACGACGACGACCGACGACGACGACGACGACGATTTCTCTCTCTGGAGTGACACCGGCGATCTAGTCGACCAGCTCGGCGACGCAGAAGACCCGCTCGCAAACCACCTTCGCTCGGCCGTCGACGACCGCGGACGCCCTCGACATTCGAAGCGAGTCCGCTTTCCCTCGAACGAGAAGCAACGCCAATCTGGCGTCGATATAAAGAAGGAGGACATACGAGTGCCCAGTCCCGCTGCCCTACCGCTGAGTTGGGGACAGAGACTGCTGGCCAGGACCATGGCTCCCAATGATTCGTCCTCCCGCATGCACGGGTTGCATGGCAAGAAGTTGATATACTTCCTGTCCATCTTCGTGTCGTTGGGCGTGTTCTTGTTTGGATATGATCAGGGTGTAATGTCCGGTATCATTACCGGCCCATACTTCAAGGACTACTTCAACCAACCTTCACCGGCTGAGATCGGTACTATGGTGGCTATACTGGAAGTTGGAGCGTTCATATCCTCGATCTCCGTCGGACGCATTGGAGACATGATCGGGCGGAGAAAGACAATCCTGTACGGAGCCTTGGTATTCGTGGTCGGTGGAGCGATCCAATCATTCGCGACGGGCATGCCCATGATGCTGCTGGGCAGAATTATTGCTGGTCTGGGAGTGGGAGCTTTGAGCACGATTGTGCCGGTATACCAAAGCGAGATCAGCCCGCCGCACAATCGTGGAAAGCTGGCATGCATTGAGTTCTCTGGCAACGTATTTGGATACATGTGTAGTGTCTGGGTGGACTACTTCTCCAGCTACATCAAGAGCGACTGGGCATGGAGGCTCCCGCTGCTGATGCAAGTCGTAATGGGAGGGTTACTTGCAGTGGGATCTTTTCTCATCGTCGAGTCACCTCGATGGCTACTCGACAATGATCATGATGAGGAGGGCATTGTGGTCATTGCGAACCTCTACGGGAAAGGCGACATCCACAACCAGAAAGCTCGTGATGAGTACCGCGAGATCAAGATGAATGTGCTGCTTCAACGTCAAGAAGGAGAGCGATCCTACAAGGATATGTTCAAGAGATACTCCAGACGTGTCTTCATCGCCATGTCTGCGCAGGCCCTTGCTCAACTCAACGGCATCAATGTCATTTCTTACTACGCTCCACTGGTGTTTGAACAAGCTGGATGGACTGGACGAGACGCGATTCTCATGACTGGAATCAACGGCATCACGTACCTGGCTTCGACAATCCCTCCCTGGTATCTCGTCGATCGTCTCGGCCGACGGTTCATTCTCCTTTCAGGAGCCGTGGCCATGATTATCTCACTCTCCGCGATCTCGTACTTCATCTACATCGACATCAAACTGACGCCACGCTTGGTGGTCATCTTCGTCATGATCTACAATGCGGCTTTTGGATACTCTTGGGGACCAATTCCTTGGCTGTACCCGCCGGAGATTCTACCACTCAGCATCAGAGCGAAGGGCGCGAGTCTGTCGACGGCCTCAAACTGGGCATTCAATTGGTTGGTGGGAGAGATGACACCGATTCTGCAACAGTGGATCAAGTGGCGTCTGTATTTGGTGCACGCCTTTTTCTGCGCTGTCAGTTTCGTTGTTGGTAAGTGGGATTCTGGGCAATTCGTGAAGATGGCATGCTAACGATGTGCAGTCTACTTCCTCTACCCAGAAACCGCCAATGTGCGCTTGGAGGACATGAACTCACTGTTTGGAGACGCTACCACCATCGCGCCCACGCCGGAAACTCGTGCGGAGGCAGAATCTCTCTTCAGCGGCAACCGTTCTCCTTCCTCGTTCCGACTAGGCGACCAAGGCGACGAGGTACCAGACATGGACTTGCAGCCTCCAGACGTTGACATTCAAGATGGTAAGCCTATCTTGAACGAGCGCGGAGAAGGCGTCGGAGGCTGGATTAGCAATGTGGTGAAGCGTGCCAAGGGCGAGGACCCGAATACCCAAGGTGGCAGTGGACGATACAAGCGTGTTGGTCAGGACTATGATTAGAAAGCGGTGCAGGTGCGCTGTGTGACAAAGCAATTGAGCGTGGAGCGATAGAGAGGCGGTCTTCGCCGACTTGCATAGACAGAGATGTACAACATGTAGTGATCCAAGCAATTGAACATATGTGATCTTGGTCCGCATATTTCAGCGAAAGTCTGTTGCACGTGTGAAAAAGGTTCCAGAGACTGAGCTGGACCCTTGAACTGCGGCGCTGCGGAATCCCGCTTGCCCGCCTTCGTCCGCAGCGCATCCCGCCCTGACGCGGCATGCCCGATCGTCTCGTCTTGATGAATACTTAGCACATCTCAATGCGCTCGATCGGAACAGCATAAATCAAGATGTCGCGGACATTAGAACAGACCGACGCATCGAGCAGTCACGACGAGCCGGTAGAGAAACAGAAGAGCCGCAGGCCTCCGAGTAAGCAGTGTAGCAGGAAGGACGGCGCGCAGGGGACGGAGGACTGACAGCAATGAACAGACAACGCATTTCGACAACAACGACTAAAGGCGTGGCAACCGATCCTCACCCCGAAAACCGTCCTCCCTCTCTTCTTCGCTGTCGGTGTCATCTTTGCGCCCATCGGAGGCGTGCTCTTATGGGCCAGCTCGACCGTTCAGGAACTCAGCCTGGACTACTCGGACTGCAATGCGACTGCTCCGGCATGCGGCGACAACAACGATGGGTACCTTCCCATACCCAGTAGCAAGTACTCGAATTCGTTCAGGACGAAGGTGGAGAATGCCGACCTGCCAACATGGTGCAAAGAGGACATTGAAGTGGGCGTTGGGGGAGAGAACAACGATTTTATGAACATCAGCACGACGGCTTGCCGTGTGCAATTCTACATCCCAGACGAGCTCGCGCCGCCGGTACTCTTCTATTACCAGCTCACGAACTTTTACCAAAATCACCGACGATACGTACAGTCCTTCGATGAGGGCCAGCTGAGGGGAGACGTCAGGTCGGCGGCAGACATCGAGAGTAGCAACTGCGATCCACTCAGGACCGAGACGGGAACGGACGGCGTCCAGCGGGCATACTACCCATGTGGTCTGATTGCGAACTCCATGTTCAACGACACCTTCATGAGCCCGGTCTTGCTGAACGGGCGAGGAGAAGGCGCTTCGAACGGTGTCCCATACAACATGACCAATAAGGGCATTGCCTGGTCCACTGACGACGATCTCTACGGCAATGCAGAATACAAGAATGAGGATGTCGTTCCGCCGGTCAACTGGCGTGTGCGGTACCCAACGTACAATGAAACGTTTCCAATCCCCAAAATCAAGGAGTGGGAGGAATTCCACGTGTGGATGCGAACGGCAGGTCTGCCGACGTTCAGCAAGCTGGCTCTGCGTAACGACAACGAGAAAATGGAGGTGGGAAGATATGAGGTGGTGATCCACGACTGTAAGTGAAGTTTGAAGACGACCCGGCATCCAGGTTATGATCTGACAAACATTGCGACCAGACTTCCCTGTGAACCTCTATTCCGGCACCAAGTCCATTCTCTTGTCCACTCGCACTGTCATGGGCGGCAAGAACCCGTTTCTCGGCATTACTTACATTGTTGTTGGTGGCCTTTGTATCATTCTCGGCGCTGTCTTCACAGTGACACAACTCATCAAGCCACGGTAAGAACTGCGATTTCATCGAACTGCAATGTCATCGATCTGTGCTATCGGGACCATAGCTGACGGGAGGTGATGCAGGAAACTTGGCGACCACAGCTATTTGACATGGAACACCGAACAACCCAGCACAGCAACTACTACCGGCAGAGCACCGAGAACTAACGAAGCTGCATGAAGATTTCACTTTCATTGTCATATTGGATTCGGGTATACTTGGCGTTTTGGGAGTATCAGACGTCCATCGAGAAGACAGGGGACATCTGGGTGAGGAGGTTTTCTTGAATATCTCTGCTTGTCATGCTTGCTGAATGACAGATTCCTGTCCACTCTCTTCATTGACCATGTCTAGTCTTTTGTCACCGCACGTGCTCGATGCAGCTGTGAAGCATATCCAGCCGGCCCTTTTCTTTTTGACCTCCTTGCCCAAGCGCCACGAGGCTCGGGTGCTGCTCCGTGGCATTGATGATAAGACCTGCTCCGAGAGTGGCCGCGCGGCTGATAATCAAGGACTCGGCTCTAGATCCTTCTTCTACATGTCTACTTGGGACCAGGCGGCATCTTCAGCCTCGAACTGGCTTTGTCCATGTGATTCTCTCTTGTTCAACAGGCAAGTACACCCGCAAGCGTCGATCTACCAACTACCAGGAGCCCGGAACTCGGCCACTAGACCGCGATCGCCAGTCTACTAAAGACGTGGTACGGAACGTGCGACTCAATCGATCAGTTGCTCATATCACCTTGGAGTGCAGCAGATAGCATATGCTTCTTTCATATTCTGCATTCCACGGCCCCTCGATACATTCCTCGGCACGACCAGTCCAACCTCACTTCTAGAAACACTCGATCAATCATGAAGCTCTTCACATTCGTCTTCGCGGCGCTGGCCGCCGGCATGGCACATGGCGCAATCAACCCGATCTCATCCTTCGTGGACCCCAAAACAAATCTCACCATCAAACACTTCAATTGCGGTGTGGACCGGTCCTCCGGCTCCGAGCACTTCAACAACACCATCAAAGCCCTGGTCCGCAAACTACGGCATCACAAGACCGGCACGCGTGCGCCCGCGCTTCTGAAGACGCGAGAAGACATTCCCATAACCACCATCAATGCATACGTGCACATCCTCACCACAACCGCCAACGCGAACCTCTACACCAAGAAACAAGCCACCAAGCAAATCAACGTCATGAATACCGTCTACAAGCGCATCGGCTTCAACTTCAAGCTCATTGAGACGGACATTACTGTCAACGACGCCTGGGCCGTCGCCGATGGCACCGACATGGACACCATGAAACTCGCCCTCCGCAAAGGCACCTACGCCGATCTGAACCTCTACTTCCACTCCGACCTCACCAGCGGTATCCTAGGAACCTGCACACTCCCCTCGCAAGTCCAACTTGGCATGGATCCTAAAATGTACGCTTCCGACGGATGCAACATGAACGCCAACACGATGCCTGGAGGGTTGCTCACGGGCTACAACCAGGGCATGACCGCCGTGCACGAGACAGGTCACTGGTTGGGACTACTGCATACCTTCGAGGGATACTCATGTGAAGGCGAAGGAGACTCGATCGACGACACGCCGCCGCAGTCTACAAGTACGGATGGGTGTCCAACGGAGGTGAAGGATAGTTGTCCAGGCTTGCCGGGCGTGGATTTGATTCACAATTACATGGACTACAGTTCGGATTCGTGCTATACGAGCTTTACACCCGGACAGGTCACTCGGATCAGGGCGCTGTGGGAGCAGTATCGGAAGGGGTTTTAGAGGGTGGTTTTGCAAAGGGATGAGGTTGCATATTGACGACTGCGCATAATTTATTGAGACGGCCTTGATTCGAGTACATACTTATGACTGGTGCGTTGTTGTATATATAACTTTACGAGTTCAAGATGAAATGACTTCAATCTGTGATTCTTCTCTTCACGTGAGGATTGCCTCCACTGAAGATCCTGCTGAGTACATTGATTCCTACTCCGACATGCTATTCATGTAAATATTGATGAAGAGTCCAGTTGCCCTGGTCTCCTTCAATACTCCTGATGTTGATGGACCCAATCAACAAGGGATGTTGGTAGCGAAAGATAAGCCGACTCGCCCAGACCCAAGCCACTTTCGCTTCTTTCCTCCACTTGACTGGCCGGACTATAGCCGGACTCCATTCTCTTCACCATCCCGCCCAGTCACCAGATAACACCAGCGAAATGTCGCCGAGAGCTCCGCTGCAGTAGATACAGTAGATACATACCCTACGCCCATCCGATTGATTACATTATTATATATACTTGTCTCCCAACCCGGACGATGGACACTGCGGACTGAATTCACTTCGATTTTGACTTTCAGACCCCGGACATCTGGACATCTCACCTCACGTGGTGAACTACCACATCTGGCGTTGAGTTCTACACAACTACCATGGACGCCGTCAAACGTCGCATGTCCGCCGGAGAGGCGCGGCGGACCGGCTCCGTCCACGCAGCAGCGGCGGACGCGGATCTGGCGAAGATGGGCTACAAGTCGGAACTACCGCGGAGTCTAAGCATGTTATCGGTACTGGGAATGTCGTTTGCGATCATGGCGGTGCCGTTTGGCCTCAGTACGACGATGTACATTGGTCTGACGGATGGGCAAAGTGTCACGATTCTCTGGGGATGGGTGCTGGTGTCGCTGATATCGATGAGCATTGCTGCGTCGTTGGCCGAGATCTGTGCGGTCTATCCGACTGCTGGCGGTGTTTACTACTGGAGTGCGATGCTGGCGAGCAAAGAGTGGGCGCCGCTGGCTTCATGGATTACTGGTTGGCTGAACTTGGTGGGCAATTGGACGGTGACCTTGTCGATCAATTTCTCCGGAGCACAGTTGGTTCTCAGCGCGATTTCGATCTTCAACGAGGACTTCGTGGCCAATGCATGGTGAGTCGCTCTTTTTCTTCAACGATCGCTGGTGCGAGGCTGACTCGTCAGGCAAACCGTCTTGATGTTCTGGGCTCTGATGCTGTTGTGCTTCCTGATCAACGCCTTCGGTTCCGCCTACCTCGATCTCATCAACCGCATATGCATCTACTGGACGGCAGCGTCTGTCGTGATCATTGTGGTCACGATTCTCGCCATGTCCGACAACTACCGCTCCGCCGAATTCGTCTTCAGCAACTACGATGCCAGCGCATCCGGATGGCCATCTGGTTGGGCTTTCTTCGTTGGCCTGCTGCAAGCTTCCTATACTCTGACGGGATACGGTCTGGTTGCATCCATGTGCGAGGAAGTTCCGAATCCAGCACGAGAAGTCCCCAGAGCCATTGTGATGTCCGTCGCTGCTGCTGGCGTCACGGGTGTGATTTACTTGATTCCGATCCTCTTCGTGCTACCGGCCGTTAAGGATCTTCTCGACGTCGCGAGCGGGCAACCCATTGGTTTCCTCTTCACTCAGGCGACCGGCTCCAAAGGGGGAGGATTCGGTCTCCTCTTCTTGATCCTCGGAATCTGGCTATTCGCAGGCACTGGCGCTTTGACAGCATCAAGTCGTTGCACCTATGCTTTTGCTCGTGATGGTGCGATTCCCGGAAGCCGGTGGCTGGGTACGACGAACAGCAAGTTGGGAATCCCGCTTTGGGGACTGGTTCTGTCGACTGTGGTCGATTGTCTGCTGGGCTTGATCTACTTTGGCTCGACTGCAGCATTTGGAAGCTTCACTGGTGTCGCTACCATCTGTCTTTCGTGCGGGTATGGTCTTCCAATCCTGGTTTCCGTACTACGAAGGAGGAGGCTCGTTAAGCACTCGACGTACTCCCTTGGCAAGTTCGGCTTCACAATCAACATTATCTGCTTGGTGTGGATAGCATTGGCGATTTTGCTGTTTTGCATGCCAACCAGTCTTCCGGTAAGCCAGACCACAGGAAGTGCTTTGCTCACCGACTGACATGTTCTCCAGGTCACCGCGAGCTCGATGAACTACGCAAGTGTGGTCTTCATGGGCTTCGCGACCATCAGTGTCGTGTGGTACTTTATCCGCGGCAGAAAGACATTTACTGGACCTCCCGTGGTGCCGGACGCCGACCCGACCATTGTTGGTCAAGTGGAGTCACTCGACAGCAGTGGAGAATCAGGGATGAAGACGAGTGGAGAGGCCAAACCTGAACTGGAGTAGTCTTGGTGACGTTACTTGCGGTGCTCCTACTGACCTAGATATCGTATTCATAAATCTTGTGCATATGCTCACGAGAGGAAATTACTGTCAGCTCACAGCTTCGTCTCCTTTTTCGGTCCCATGAATCCAAACATGAAACCTGCAATCTTACGCATCTGGATCTCCTCACTGCCCTCAGTGATCCTGTATCTTCGATGATGTCTCCAAATGTGTTCGAATGGGTAGTGGCGGCCTGCGACGAAAGTCAGAACAGACAGAAACAAGTTCAGAACGCGAGAAGACTTACTGTAACCCCAACCACCATGCGTCTGAATCGCCTGATCCGCAGCTTGCGTGCACAGTCTGTTCGCCCAGTAATTGCACATGCTGACCTTGTCGCTGACTTTCTGCTCAACCTCACGATGCGGCATGGTGTCCATATCAACGGCCGTCTTGCGGATCAGTAGCCTCAACATCTCGCATTGGGTCTGAAGTTCTACGAGCGGGAACTGAATCGCCTGGTTCGTGGCCAAAGGCTTGCCGAAGGGTCGACGCTTACGGGCGTACTCTACTGATTGATTCACGCAGTACTGGGCTGCACCGAGGGAAGATGCTGCTTGACGGATCCTGTTTTCGTGGACGAAGGCTTGTGCGACTTGGAGACCATCGTCTGCTGGACCGATGATGGATGACGCTGGCACATGGACGTCGGTCAGGGAGATCGTGGCGTGGTCGGTCGGCATATTCAGCGTCCATTGGTAGGACTCAACCTTCAGACCAGGCGTGTGGCGTGGGACGTTGAAGCATGTGATGCCTTTGGCGTCGCCGTCCTTGCCACTTGTCCGGGCGAAGATGAAGCAATTCGTCGCCTTGTGGATGCCCGTCTGCCACATCTTGCCTCCGTTGATGATGTAGCTACCGTCGGACTGCTTCACACCCTTGGTCGCCATGAACGTGGCATCACTACCGTGGTCCGGCTCAGTGAGACCAAATGTGATTCTGACTTTGCCAGCAAGTCGGCCGTGTATGAGTTCCTTCTTCTGCTCTTCACTGCCAAAGTGCTGCACCATGATCACGTCCGAGAAGTTGCCACATATGGAGTGCTCGTTCTGGAGATCGTTGAACAGACCCAGGCCTTTCGACGCTAGATGTTCCCGGATCACTGACATCCATAGATTGCTTCCTCTTCCGGAGTCTGTGTTCTGGCCGCCGAACTCCTTGGGCAAGCTGAAGCGGAAGAAGCCAGCTTTGTCCGCTCTCCTCGCTGCCTCTCTCAACAGGTCTTCCCACTCTTCTCGAGGCAGGCCGCCGGCATCCCAGTTTGTACGTGCATGCTCGCGACGGTGGTCGAAGAAGCGTTCGTTGTCGTCCTGTGCTTGAAGTGGTTTGATCTCGCGTTCGATGAAGTCGTCCAGCCGGGCGAGGTACGCCTTCAAGTCGTCCGGGACCTCGAAGTTCATGGTTGAAGAAAGGATATCACAGTAGGAAGGTGGAAGGGGTGTGTGAGAGAAGAGTCTGTTGTCTACCTACGTTTGCCGCAGCCCATGCTGATCTACATATGTGCTGGTGGTGGAAGGGAAAGGTCGTACGGTAGCACTCGCCCGAGGTCGAAGGAGCTGTTCACTTTGCGGGGGGACTCGACTCGAATTCTACGACGCCTGACCTCACCTCCTCTTCTCACACTGACACTGGCACGATCGCCTCCACTACCATCGTCGGCTGCTTCGACTCGTGGCATCCACATGTCGCCTCATCAGACCATCACATGCTCACTGGGAATGGTTGTCCATGATTCCTTCAACGCAGTTCCCGCTTGAGCTTCATCCCGGAAACGCATCCGTCCTAGCGATTGCACGCAGCTCGAATATGGCTCTTATACACTCGTCCTCGGCTTTCTTCGTTCCGCACGAGTTGACAATACATCGGGCCGCGCCGAGAATTGGCAATCATGGGTCCAGTCTTTGAAATGGGGGAATCAGACACGGCGTCCCACATGCGGCCGAGCGAAAAATACGTTACCCACAGCTGGAGACTTTCCGTACACTCTTGACCGGGAGCTGACGACGTTATCGCCCTGCAACGCTTGGATTAGGAACACTGTATTGCAATTGCAATGCTTCAATCCTCTGGTACTCTTGCCGCCGACAGAAACGCTCCCGCTCGTCTGCCTGCTATACTCTGCCTTTAAACGCGGATGCAGCATACTGGCTTCATTCATTGTGAAAAGTAGCAGAAGTTCAGGAAAGTGCTGAATATGGACGTTCTGTGCGCGCCTCCAGTGCCATCGGTTGCATTGAAATATCAGAAGTGTTGCAGTGGCAGCCCGGGAATTCACACGCAGTTGCGATCTTGTGTCAAATTGTTGGCTCCTTGAACTATCTTTGCTCCCTCCAGGCATTTTCGACCTTCCGAGCAAAGTCGGACGCTATCAGGTTCGCTGGTCCCCTAATCCATCAGTCCTCGGTGAACGGAGAATGTTTGCCATCCCAAACAGCAGCATCCTTGACCCTGAAGGCCACCTCTCCTTCGAAAACAGCATTCAGATGGGCCTCCTCGCTCTCGTCTTCCACCTTCACCGCGACTTCCGGCTGGGGCTTGAGGATCTTGAACTCGATGCCCATGCCATGATCAGATTTGCGAACGACCACAACGACATTCAACAACCAACATTTCTCTCCGTCTTCTGCAGTCACCTGCTTGAAATCGTAGGCCTCCAGCTTATCGCGCGGTAGCTCCATACGAACGGTCCTCCACTTGTGGACATCGTCGTGTGTGGTGTACCCTTCCTCGAAATGCTCACCTGGCAGCTGCAGTCGCTGAGATGCAGCTCCATGGTCGAAGTTCTTGCTCAAGCACACAAACTCCGCCTCGATGTTTGGATTGTTCACTGGAACGTGGAATTGCATGTTTATGTGTGGGATCTCACTGGCCATTTCGCCTTGAGCGATGATGGTGTGGATGCGATCTTCGACGACGTCCACGTCGCAATCGATGGGGCTCGCCTTCACCCACGGCCTGTACTCCACCTCTCCCGTCATTCCGTCCTTCGTCCACGAGTCTGCGTGGGCTGGATTGGCCTCGTCGAAGACATGGCGCTGCAGGATCGCGTATCCGTACTTCTCAGGCAGATGTTGATCCATCACATTCTTGTAGCGAAGAAGTGCGCCTTTGGCTACCGGGAAGCAAGCCGTCTGATCCGTGTCGCTTGGTCTGACGACAACAATGCCACGAGGCTCGTATTCCTCCCTCAGCCTCTTCATGGCGTAGCCGCTTGCGGAGAATCCGCCAGTCACGATTATGGCGTGCGGAAACTGATCTGACTTGATCTGTTCGTTGATCATGCGGATGATGTCTACGAGCACATGATCCATGGCCTTGCGCATCTCGTCCCGTGGCACAGCGAAGCTCTCGTACCGGTCGTCCATTCCTTGAATCACGCCAATGCGTGAGACGTCGGTTTCCTTGAACGCCTCTTTCACCTTCGCCATCGCATCAAGAGTTCGCCGAACGAAGTCGCGCGGCGTCACACCGAGCTTCATCGCTGTCCTGGCTGACCAGCCGCGCTTTTTGCTCATCTTGTTCAGGAGCCATTCACGCAGGACTCTGTCGACTTGAGCCGACCCACAGATATCGCCGCTTGAGTGTCCAAGTGTACGAAACCGACAATCGAGGCTGATATCGTCTTCCAGTTGATTTGCGACAAAGTCGGCGGTGCCACAGCCGCCCCCCAGCCGATGTCGGCGGTGATGATAATGTCGCCCTTCTTGAAAGCAGGCCCGAGAGGGTTAGCGACCTCGCGCGCAACCTTGTCGACGAGGTAAGCGATGACGGCCTTTGACTCGGAAGCGAGGACTACATGCTGAAGCCCAGCTTGTTCCGCGGCCGATTGCATGCGGTGACGGGCATTGGGAGTCCAACTGTCCGGGACGGTGATGCGCACGCGCAGACTATCGAGCATACTGTTCAGTTGCTGGACGGTCAGTTTGTGAGGGCCGAGGTTGCTTTCCATGGTCCTAATATCGCGCTTGGCGTTCTTGACGACCGCGCGGAGGTGTTCTTCGAGCAGCTGGTCGTACGTCTTTCCTTCTTCCGCCAGCACGTCCTCGACGCGGCCCGTCACTTCCAAGGCGCCAGGTCGTGTTGACAGTGGCAGCTTGAAGAGCGTCATTATTCGGTCGGATATGCTGGCGTTGTTGTTCGCAAGAGCTTGGAGCGCAAAGCCATGGCAAAATGTACCATACTCATCCCCCAGCCACGCAGCCATCGCAGGCTCTTCGTAGCCGATGCCATCGATGAGTAATGTGGTCAGCTCAGACACACGTACACCGTTGTCGTACTTGGCATATGCAGTGGTGGTATGTCCCGTTCCCCAGTCGATCGTGATCTCGATCGTGTGGCGGGGTTGTGCCATGATGAAGATGATGGAACCAAGGCTATGGTGGTGTTGGCGTTCAGATATCAGAGCGCAGTTTGAGCGTGTGTGATGTGGTAATGTCGTGTCTCGTGTGGTGTGTTTGTTGTTGTGGGACACGGAGAAGAGATGAAGGGAAGCTTTGGACGACTTGGAGCCTTGACACGGGAGCGTGTCACGGCCGAGAGTGAAGCGTGCAACTGAAGCGATGAGTTGAAAGAGGTGGGCAACGAATCGGGTGAATCGTGGAGTGTCGTGTCGTTGTTGTCCGTACAAACAAAATGTACGTGGGAGGTGAAGACGCGACTTGTCCCTCAGGCTCCGTTTGCTTGTGGACAAACGCTGCTCCCGTCACCTCCGTCAGCCCATTCACGCCCGCAAAAGCACCTCCAATTCTCATGAACTCCATCACACAATTGTCTGGCGTGTGATACTGCATACCTGTTCATCGACTTTCGTCACGTTGTCCCGATCTCTGGACTGACGCATCGACGATCGACACATTGTCCGGCATGCCGAGTGCAAAAGACCTCCCCACCATTCCGGAAACGTTGCGAGCAATACAACGAACAAATGGCACGCTCGTGGACCGCAAAGACCAAGAGCGACTGCTCCGCGAGCTCCTGCATAAACACAATCCCGCTCTGAGTGAGGAGCAGGTGACTTTGCACATGCGCCCGTATCGGACGCAGCTGACTGGATTGGTACGGATTCAGCGCAAGGGCGGTGCTCGCGACAAGAATTACCGTGCTAACGAGAGCTTGATACACAACCTCTTCGTTGTAAGTCCTCTGGTCCTGCTCAAACAGAAGTACCTGAACAGAATGGATACTTCCACATGGAGCAGCGGAGACGGAAATGAAGCCGAAGACCCAGAAGAAGAAGATGATAACGGAGAAGAGGTTGCATCTGAAGATCAAGCCGAAGAACAGGAGGAAGGGACAGAGTCTCACGAACTGCCCTCAGCAGATACTGCGCCACCGTCAGCTACTCTCCAGTCAGCACCAATGAAGCTCATACTTCATCATCGTCGAGCTTCAAGCGCTACCGCCGCACCCACCCGCTCACGGTCAGGCGCGGGCCCTAGCCAAGATTACGAAATCGAAGTGAGCGATGAAAGCGACACCGGGGCCGGGTCTGAGCCTGCAACACCGCAGGAGAACCTGAACTCTGCCAGAGAGAAGGCTAGAAGAGATATCTCGCCGCTATCAGGAACATCCGACAGTCACAAGCGCAAAGCGAGCACGATGATCAGTGACGCCGAAAGCGAGGCGTGGCAGCCGCCCAAGTCCAAGCAGAAACTGACGGCCTTGCATTCGAGCATTTCAGCCGAACGGGATTTGCCCACGGAAGGGACATCTGGCAAAGCTCCACAGCTGCTCACGGGATCAATTGACAGCCGCAAGCGCAAAGCGAGCACCGTGATTGGCGACATAGAAAGCGAAGCGTGGCAGCCGCCCAAGTCCAGGCAGAAACTGGCGACGTCACAGTCGATTGTTGGAGCCGAACAGCCCATGTCCACTACCCCGGAAGCGCACGTGAAAGCAAATGTAGGTGAAGAAAGCAGGTTCGCCGATGAGAATGAGAGTTTGACTGAGGAAGATGGTGAGCTCGAGTATATACCGACGCGCACGGAGACGGCAGCTCGCCCGACAACGCCCCGCGACGAGAACAGTTCGATGACTTCAGGACGTGAGATTGCGAGCGTACAGTTTCCCAAGGCTTGTTTGCGGACTGCTACAGCCAGTCCCTTCGGGCGCGCAAGTCCGCAGACCTCACCTGCCACAGCCACAGCCGTACCAATCCCGGGTGATGCCCCCACTCCGACCATGACTGTACCACGCGAATGCCAAAATGCGCCGCATTTGTCTGATGCCTCTACTCAGACCACAGCCCAAGTGCCACGCGTGGATCAAGCACCGACTGAGCAGCCTGAGGTCGTCGAACCTTTCGCCAGGTACCGTGGTCCTGCCGATTTGAACACTCCTGTGGATGGCAGATGGGTCTCGAAGAGGATGGAAGCAATCGGAGACGATCTCTTCACCGCGGCGCAATCATATTGCCAGACGAACCAGGCTGACCCTGCCGCTCGTTCAAGGTTCGTCTCGAAGCCATCTCCAGAGCTCACCAAGCTCTATGCCAGCATGTTCGGTGACGAAGACTGGCCAATGAAGCTGTCCGACCTCGAGAACAGCAATACAGGATTGAAAATCAAACAGGTCTACATTCTACTTGGTCTGTTTGGTACGGGCATCCGAACAATGGTATTAGAGTCAGCTTTGCCGTGGAATTTTCAGGAGAAACTCGAGACGGGATTAGGATCGGACTTGGGCGTACTAAAGGAGCTAGTGGTCAAACGATACCACGACACATTCGAGAACTTCCTGCGGGCAGCGAAGGAAGAACAAATCCTCAAGTCCGAGTTCCAGGATGACCAGGTCGCAGCGCACGCACGCACGATCGCGAACCAGCTCACCGAGATCCTGCGGCCACATTTCATGCTGCTGCGGAAAGGAGCGGAGCCGGAGTCACCCCTGGACTTTGAGCACTGGGGAAAGTATCTCAGGAGCGCGATTTCCGAGGCGATCATCGTCAAGCAGATGTTGTCCGTGTCTCCGTTTGGCCATTTCCATTCGGGACGCACTATCATCGGACGGCCTCTCGATCGGAGCCTCCAGCAGCCAAAGTATGACTTCGGTTCAGGAAAGTCGCACTTTGTCTTCCATGGCGTACTGCCGAGACTCTCGAGGAAGGTCAACGACGAAGTGATCACGTGGTACAAAGCACTCGTGATTCCCTTTGTGGGCAATTGAGTGGTGTGGTTGGTCAGAAATACGGAGGTATTGGCAGAGGAGCCAGCGACAGTACAAAAAGCCATGTAATATGCGACCGAGAGCTCTCAAAGGCGAAGCTCGCCTGGACGCCCTCGGAAACGACGGAGTAGGACTAGCGACGTCCTGCTACAAGCCAAGGGAGGCGGAAGGTCCGCAAACGTGGAACGGCGATGGTCTTCAGCTTCTTTCTTTACGTTTTAGCGATATGTACATTTTGCTTCAGCGTCCCTTCGTCTAGACCCAGTCCACGGGATTCTTCAACACGTTCAACAATCGATCCTCCCGACTACCCTTCTCCGGCTCATGCTGATACTGCCACCTCGCCGTCAACGGCAAACTCATCAAAATACTCTCAATCCTCGCCCCCGGGGTATTCAACCCAAACGCCGTCCCGCGATCATGCACCAGATTGAACTCCACATATCTTCCCCGTCGTAATTGCTGCCACTGCTTCTCCTTGTCCGTAAACGGCATGTCCTTGCGCTTCTGAATGATGGGGATGTAAGACGGCAAGAACGACCCGAGACAGCTCTGGCAAAAGGCAAAGAGACTTTCCTGATCCTTTTCGGATTCGTCCAGGTCGTCGAAGAAGATCCCTCCCACGCCGCGAGATTCCCCGCGATGTTTGACGGAGAAGTACTCGTCGCACCACTTTTTGAAGCGAGAGTAGTAATCCTTGTCGTGCGCGTCGCAGGCTTCTTTGATGCCGCGGTGGAAGTGTATGACATCTTCGTCGAAGAGGTAGGAAGGCGTGAGATCCGTGCCGCCGCCGAACCACCAGGCATTCGTCGACCCGTCGGCGTTGGCGGTTTCGAAGTAGCGGTAGTTCAAGTGTACCGTCGGCGCCATGGGGTTGTGGGGGTGGAGGACCAGACTCAAACCAGCGGCGAAGAACTCCAAGCTTTCAACGTCGGGATCCAAAGCTTTGTGGTTGACACGCATCTTCGCAATCGCCGCGCGAGGTAAAGTGCCGTAGACCACGCTAATGTTCACGCCGGCCTTCTCAAACACATTGCCTTCTTGCAGCACGCAGGAAATCCCTCCTCCGCCGTTCGGCCGTGACCATTCATCCCGCTGGAAACTTTGTCCGTCGAGCGCTTCGAGGGCTTGTACGATTTCCTTCTGCTTCTCTTTGATGTATTGTTCCATGCGGAGACGCATGGGAGATCGGGCGTCGACTCCGGATTCACGTTTGACGAGGTTATCGCGTTCGGCGATGGAGGGCGACTCGAGTTCGTGGGCAGAGGAGGAAGGCTTGGGCGAGGCGGGAGGGTCTTGCGACGGGAGGTCCTTGTCGCCGGTAGCCTGAGAAATTGTGTGAGCTTCCATGGCTTGGGAAAATGGACCCAGTAAGTTCCCTTCACTCACCATTGAGTAGATCAAAGACCCAATGAACACAATGCCAACCGCTATTCTCGTCTTGGGATACCACACTTCCGTCTTCTGAAATCTACCGGGCGGGAGAGGCGGGCCGGGCGGGAGAGGCGGTTGCGACGACGATTGGTGTCTTCGCTGCGGGAGTCGAGCTCGTTGCTGCAGGGCATTGCGGAACGCCCTCGAAGGCCGCGTGGGTCGGTATGTTTTAAATGCCGCTTCGAGCAGCGGCGGGCGCATAACACTCATGACCGCGGCGTTCCGGGTGTCAGGTAATACATAACATGAGAGTTGCTCGCTTCGATGATGAGGTGCAGTCGTCTAGTGAAGTCAAGCCAGCTCAGATAGCGGCCGAGATTCAGCCGATCGAGGGGGTAAAAGCACGCATACAGCTCAAACAGGAACGGCACCCGTCGAGGAGGGTAGGCATTACTTCACGTCTGATGGGAGTACCATGTTGCTGAGTTTATTGCGAACAAACAAAGAGGGAAGCTAGTACAAGATTTTCTACTTCGAGTCCACGAAGTCCCAACGCCATGCCGATGTTCTCCCCTGAAGCAACCGCTTGTTGCATGTTCCTCTTTCCTGTGGATCCTCATATCGTCATTTCTCACTATCTATGCCTTGGGAGCATCTACCATTCTCCATTGGTCGAACCACTTCAGGTGTGCCCATTGCCGATTCGATCCCTCCATGCCGAAGCAGAAAGCGCGGAACAACCAGAACAGGAAGATGACCAAGCCGTAAAGCACGCCGAAGATGGTAGCCTTGACGTAGGTGTTGCGCAAATTGCGAGTGTACCAGTCGACGACGAAACCGTTGACGAGGATGGCGAAGTACAATGCTGGGTAGTAGTGGTGCACATAGGTTACACGAGCCATGGCGACGAATGGCATGTAGTGGAGGAACCAGCCGAGAAGAGGGTATAGACCTGAGTATTGGAACAGATCGATGTCCTTCCAGGTGAGTTCGTCATAGCCACGCTGCCAGCGGATGGCGTACCACGCGAACATGACCATGATGAAGCCAACAGAGAATGTCGAGCCCCAGTAGACGATTGGATTACCGAGGAGGAAGTACTTGACAATGTGGTCGTCCCAGCCACACATGCGGAGACCGACGTGGAGCAATGGCCACTGCCATGGTGCGGAAGCCAGATCGTCCTGCTTGTCGGGATCCGGAACCAGAGCATTGTTGGAGGTCATCATGGCCACGTTCAAGTGGATGAAGTCGCGGAGGAAAGGAGACTTGTAAGCACCTGGTTCGCTTGGTGGGACTGTTTCACATTAGCGATGCACGAAGTTGGAACAGAGATGATCTAAACTTACGCCTCTCGTTCACATGTGATTCGACATTCCAGTGAGTGTACACATCACGAGGGTTGTTGGCCTTCACACAGGTCGTCTCAATCTGCTTGAAACCCCACTGCGGCAGGTTGACATTGCCAGCTCGCAGGTAGCAGTTGAGATCAACATGCTTGAGTCGGAAAGAAGTGGTCAAAGTGCGAAGCTTGCTCCAGTCATTGGACGCCGCATCACTGACAGTCTCAATCATCCAGTGGTCCTTGGTGTCGCCAACGGTCAAGTTGCCGTAGCAAGAGACCTCGTGGTCGGCCTTGGTGACAGGAGCGGGGACGGTGTGAGAGTGGAGGTTGCGACCGGTCTGAGCGTGAATCAACCGGATGATGTCTCCATTGCCGACATATTTGATGTCTGCTTCCGGGTCAAGCGGGGGCTGGTGTCTGTTTGGGTAGAAGAACCAGTCGTTGTTGGCATCTTTGTGGTGGTAGCAAGTGATTTGTTGCTGGCCAGATCCCTCGGGATAGGTCTGCACGTGGGAGTGGAGAAGTCCCCCGCCGTAGCCCATATTCTTCAAGGTAGCCTTCGAGCCGTACGCGATCTCCAACGGGCTATCCTTCCCGACCTCGGTCCCGCGGAGGTTCGCCTGGAAGAGCGAGGACATTTGCGCGTCTCCAGGACCACTGTTCTCCAGAATGAGGAAGTGCAGGTAGAAGGAGAACATGTAGACGATGAGCGGGATGATGATCAGGCCGACCACGCGGAAAGCCACGTGCGCTCCCAGCTCCCACTTCGGCATCTTGAGATCGCCAAATTTGTTCCAGAGATCATTGATGGTGAGGATACCGACCAGGGCCATGCCGAACATACCGACCCACTTGACGCTGCACACGCAGCCGATGGAGAGTCCAGTCATAACGAGCCAGAAACCCCACTGGAAAGAGAACGGCCGGTGCCTCTGGTTGTGGAACTTGAAGCAGGTGAAAACAGTGGTGAAGGTGAAGCACATGAGCATGCTGTCCAAGAGAATGAACCTGCTGATGGTGCAGTAGCTGTTCTCGAAGAGTACCATCATCGTCACAAGCCAAACGGTTGGTTTCTTGAAGTGCAGCTCTTTCGCGGTGAAGTAGGCCAAAGGAATGCAGACAGCGCCGAAGAAGGCGTTGAACAAACGCATAAAGGTATAGTCGAGGTTCTCCGGGTATTTCTCTCCGCTCTTGAACTCGAAGGAGCCATTGTAGCCTGCGAGGTATCCTGAAAGTCCAACCAGCATCTTTCCAAGCGGCGGGTGCACATCGAAGTAGAACTCGCGCTTGAGGTAGTGGGATCCGAACTTTCCAAAATGCGCCTCATCCCAGGTGACAATGGGCGAGAGGCCGATCTTGTACATGCGCGTGAAGAAGGCGAGGAGGGTGAAGATGAGCGGCGCGATCAGAAACTCCCATTCGTCGAGGGTTTGAAGAAAAGTGTTGGCCTGTGGATGATGGAGTCAGTATACTGCTGATAGCAAGGCTGTGCCATGGTCCTGTGTGCGTACCTTTTGCTTGCTCTTCTCGTCCAGCTGCTTGCCAATTTCGTGAGGAACATAGTCGCCATTCTGGCCGGCCGCGACATTTCGTTTCCTGAGATCTCCCTGCGTGTTCGCGCCTGTCGTGGTAGCACCGTCTGCGGCCATGATGGGCGATGGCGAGATGATGATTGTCGATGCCCAGAAGAGGCGCGAAAGGTGTTGAGAAGGACGAGAGGGGGTGTCTCAGCCGCGTCCAAATTATTGGAAAGCTGTCCTACGCTTGATCTTTGCCGAGTCGCGTCCCCAATAGGAAAGCGCTCGAGACAGCGATGGAAAAATCGTGGATAGAAGGGAAGGAACGATTACAAAATCTGTAATGACATGACAAGAAGAGAAGACGAAGGAAGTTCCGCCGAATATATGCACCCCTAAAGAGTGCTGCGTGTCCACGAGAATGCGAGGTGGTTGTACTCGAGCGCATGCAAGGTTTGGTTCGCCCGTTCAGGGGTCTACACTCGGAGATCGCTTTTCGTGTTCCGCCCTAGCAGGCCCATCTATTTATCGTCTTCGTTTTACGCGACTTCACATGGGACTCTCCATTGAGATCCGAGATTACCCTGCCGATGACAGGAAGGAGAGAGCCACCAAAGCGAATGGCTTCCGTGGAGGAGCATCGCATGCTTTCTCCACCATTATGCACATGCTGCTGAATCGTGCATCTTCCAGGTTTGCACGCGTCGCTGGCAGTCTTTGAACCCTCGGAAGTCAGAATACCTGAACCCACGTTTTGCAAACCACTGACCCATGTCGAAACACCAGATCATCGACTTTTGAGGCTGAAAGTGCAAACCATTCCGAAATACGTAACATGTCATTCATGGATTCTTCCATTCTAATGCTAAGGGGTATCATTGCATCGCATGCACGCGTGGTATCATCCTTGGGAACTCCCCATGCCAAACAAAAGCTAAGCCGGAATATGTGTTCGCATGCCATGCATGTGCCTTTCCAAATGCGCAAATAAAACCAAAAAACTCCGTCGTAGATAGGGCAATCCTGTGCCATAGTGTCGTGCAAATCGTGAATATGATGGAAACAAACCCAATGCGTGAAAACGTGCAGTAGTGAGCCGAGATCGGTACGAAAAGTCGTTATTCAGGTCGCGGCCATGAACATGCGATGCAGCCGAAAATGTGAACTGCTGGCGCTTAGAGCCACTGTTTGAACCATGTCTCGTCGAACCAGCCAACGCCGTCAAAGGCTGACCAGAGACGGCTAGCCTTGTTGACGTCGACGCTGGTAGCGTTCTGCGCTGAGGTCTTGTTGAAAGCGGTGCCTTCTTGGAGAGCTTTGAGCTTGGCGGCAAAGATGCGTCGCTTGTTGAGCAGATATTCGTTGCCGTGAAGTCTCAATTTGGATGCAATCCTCAGCTCCTGAGGGTGGAGATGAGCCCGATCGGGATCATTGTCGAGGTTGAGCGCGCTGCTGTTCGTCCAGTGGACAGTGAGCTCATCTTCCATACCGTCGAGAGTGCTGACGGGGGGGCAGAAGTCTTCGAGCTCTGCCCACTGCGAGGGAGCCTTGCCATCAAGCTTCTTGGAGGGTGCAGCTCGTGTGCGTTTCGAGGCTCCAGAAGTGCCGTCTGCGTCCGGAGTTGCTGTTCGCTTGCGAATCCTTCTGACTGGAGTCTCTCTGATGATGGTCACTGCTGGAACGTTCAACGGACTTTCGGTCGCTGGTATGATCGCTCTGGTCGGTGCTGTCCTGGTCGAGGTCGGCTTTGCGGGCTTCGTCTTTGCCACCAAGCGGCTGGGCGCCTTGGACTTCTCCACGCGAGATGGACGTCCAAGTGATCGAAGCACACTTCGATCGTAGATATCGCGACCTGTGCGAGATGCTGCTGGGGTCGGGAGCGTTCGATTGTCGATCATGCGCTCTCGATGTCCTTCCATTTGAGAAAGCATGAGTTGGTAGTACTCATTGCCGTAGGTGTTGTAGAGAGCAACAGGGCCAGTTGCAGGGGATCCGGACTTTCGTGCAGCTTGAGCGGGACGCACAGTGTCCTGGAGCGGGCTATCGTGTTGAGACGGTGTTGCAATCGACAACGACCTCTCTGTTGGTGGAGTCTGATGGCGGCTAGTCCAGCCGTGGTTTTGGTCCTCTCCGAAGAGTGGCCGAAAGGTCGACGCTGCACTTGCGTTGCGGTTGTCTGGGTAGAGTTGTTGATCGTATTGTCCGGCGAAGGTGTGCAATGTCGGTGAGGCAGGTGGCGATGGGACAGATGGATGAGCTTTGGGCTGAACCACCGCAGCAATGGTGTCGAAGCTGTCCAATAGTGGCGATTCCGGGGTCATGAGATGGGCTAGACCCATACTCGTCGACTTCGTGTTTGTATTGGACGATGTCGTGGCCTCCATGGCCGTCACCGTGCGTGCGTGGGGATGGTGTAAGAGATATGGAGTGCCAGTGGCGAAGAGAGATGGTTAAGTATGGACGCGAGTGCTAGTGTGGCGCATGCGTTTGAGGATATGCCTGGAATCTGGGGGAACGTAACGATCTTAACTCCGCGATTGCGAATGCGACAGACGGGGAGAGTGGGATGAGAGGAGATGGGCGGAAGCGGACGGAGGAGGTATAAGCGGGAAGGGTAGGTAGGTCGGATGACTGGGAGGTCGTGGAATATTCCAATCAAGCGCGCAGCTGAGACGGTTGAAACATGCAGATGACTGATGATGCTGCGGGTGATGATGTGTGGGAGAGGTGCAAGATGTGCAATGAGACCTACAAGCAAGCAGCAGGTTTCGAGAAAGAGGGAGACAAGTAGTGATGATTGAAGGACAGGACAGGACAGGACAGGACAGCAGGCAGCCACGTCTTTGGGCGGCGAGAGGAGGCGACTGTCGGTCAATTGGTGTGGGCATGAACGGCGGACGAGCCAGAAAGAGGTCCCATGACTGTGATGACTGACCGACGGAGAGGTCCAATGGCAGCGCCGGTAGCACACGACTCCGATAGCAAAGAGACTTTTCAAGGACGGTGATGATGAAAGGATTGGGGACGTCTTGGAACGGAGGACCGGGATGCGTGTGGGCGAACGATCGGACGGATGCCTCAGATGGGGTGTGATGAGGCGCAGACCGAGCGCGAGACTGAGTCACCCGCCGCGACCGGCTGCTACACGTATTTTCTTCGTAGGGTGGGATGGGATAGGATACCTTACAGTAGGAGAACTTTCTGTAAGCGGTAGCCTGGGCCTGGCCTGGCCTGGCCTGGTCGTCGGCGGTCTGCGTGCGTTGGCTGGGATCGACTGACTGACTGACTGGTGGAAGCCCAAATATGATGTGTGGAGTGGACAAGCAAGCTGTTTGGTGATCGATGAGGTGTGACTGTGAGATGGTGGCGACGATCGCAGGATCGACCTTTTATTATCTAGCCGCCGCTCTGCAACCTTGATTTGAATATAATCCGTTCTGGAGCCTTCTAATAACTTCGTAAAAGGTCAGGTACTCTCTACAATAGCATTATTATACATCTAACATTATTACAATATCATCATGACCGTCTCACCAAATACTCATGTGCCCGCTACTGACCACTTGCCACACCGGTTCTCGCATGACAATGCAGCCGTCCGAGAGCTCCTGCCTGGCTTCAAGTTCCGAGGCATTGATGCTGACGGGCACTATTCCTGTTCTATTTACATCACCTATATCATCAATGCGCAACACGTCCGCCCGATCCGGTCAGAGAGCTCCCTCCTCTGAGCTCGGCGCTGTCGCATTCTCCCGATCCGATTCCAAGCTCCACACTCTACACTCGGCCATGTTGGAAGCGGAAGTGTGGGTGCTCTGTCTCTGCGCATGTGTCGCCTGTTTCGGCCAGCATTGATGTGCACCATATGATTGCTGGTGTGCAAGCGCGGACAAAGGGCTGCATAAGACCGACCTTAGCCGAAAGTGTCACCTTTGCATGCGAGATCCGGAAGACTGGCGACTTGATGTATACAACTGGAAGTATTGCGTCGAAAGTATCGACTACTGATCCCACCATCACAAGCACAGGTCGTCATCCGCAGTCTTCACCGCCTGAACGACCGACGTGGATGACCTGACGTGAGACCAGTGCCCGCATTGGCATTGGGTCGAGCATTGGTGCTCATGCGTTGCTATGCCTGCGTGATCCCTCGCTTGTCCCCGTCGGAGCTTTCACATGATTGTGTCTCAGCCGCCGGTCCCTCTCCTGCCTTCAGCTCGATCAGGGAGTATCATTCATCAGTCGTGCTGCAGGTGTGTCTGCTGGCTCCGCGTTTCAAGCTCCCGATCGAGTAGAACTAATCATGTGACCACTGGTCGGCTCCCTCGTCTACGTCTGATTAGCCTCGTCTCTCCTTATCACAGCTTCGGTCGTCGCCTCGTCTCGCTATCTCTGACCTTAGCCGCCATTGCCAACCGACTTCACAGGTACAACAATGTGCCTCGAGACCGACATCCCGCGTTGTCAGTACTCGAACGTGGGGTTCGTGATCTCCAACCGTTGGCATTAGAGTTCTTGTCGCCTGCCGCGGCGCAACTCAATGGCGACGTCGATCACGTCACCTTCTCCTCGAACCGCAGCTCCATCGCAGGCCACGAGCCCACGACCTTGTTGTCAAGCACACGACGACGTGTTGTTTGTCCACTGCAACCGAGAGTCGCCGTGAACAGATCCAGGCTATCCTCGTGAGAGTGTGGCAGTGCAGAACCAGCCCATGCTCCGGATCGCCGGCGCTCGATTGGTCGCCTCACGGAAGTCTGCATCTAATCAGAATGCACGATCCGACACCGCCAACCGGGATAAACATCAAAGCGACCGAGAGTGCATGAGTGCACAACTTCTTCACGGCAAGAAGTCAACGCCGGTCAGAGTAAGGAAGACATCACTTTCCTAATACGACATTTTCAACATCAGTCGCTCCTTCCATTTCTGTCTGTATGCGTCCGGCCATACTAACCCACAGGCGACAGTGCAATGGCCTTTCATCAAGACTCATACTCATCACGCGAGATCCTATCCTCACTCATTACCTCCATACCATCAACATCACCCGCCCAGCACGGCCAAAATCCCCTTCGCGACCTACCACCCGACACCCGCAACATCTTTCTCACACTCTACGCCCAATTCGAAAAGGAGTTCCTCCCAGCTCTCGACCTGCTAGACCGCGGCCTCATCACTCGTCTACAAGTCCAGCAACCCAGCAGCCAGATCTCACCATCCCGCAAGCCAATCTACCTCGTCCGCTCCGCCCAGCAACACCACACCCGCCACGGACCCGTCAACCACGGCTCGCACTACGAAGTCCGTCTCGAAGCGTGGAGCTGTTCCTGTCCAGCCTTCACGTTCGCGGCTTTTCCCGCTGTAAGTACTACCACTGACGAAGGAACCGGTGAATCCGCGTCACGCACCGGTGGTGCCTTCGCCTCTTCCTCCGTGTGGCACGAGCCGCCCTGCATGTTCGGGGGTGTCACGCGCGGGGAGGACGTCCCCGTGTGTAAGCATTTGCTGGCCTGTGTGCTCGTACAGAACTGTGAGATGTTCGCGGGGTTTGTGGAAGTCAAGGAGGTTTCGGTCGAGGAGTTGGCGGGTTGGGCGGCGGGTTGGGGGGACTGATGCGACGACTCGGAGGGTTTGCGGCCTCTCGAAAACAAAACGCTGCACGCGAGCTCGAGACTTCCTATCGCGGCCTAGCTTGCAAACATCACGATAGCATCACATTTAAAAAGAAGATCAAAGCACCATTCAAAAAAAACAGCAAAAAAAAAGGAAGAAACACACTCCAGGTTTCCCTCGAACTCACCTCGGATTTACTGTGACCATGGGATGACCAATGGATTTGAGCGACCGGTGGAATTACAGCTGTAGTCGAGATGAACCATGATGTGCACTCACCACTCAGCTAGACTGAGTGGATCTGTGTAATCTTGAAGATGGCAGAATAGTCACACATGTATCGCCTTAGTGCGGCCAGTCGGTAGGAATACTCGCTCATCTGAATTGATGCTTTACTGAGCCCGCGATGATGTAGAGGAGAAGCGGATCATGGCACGGTTCCTCGCTGCCGGAAGTGGAAGTTCGAGGTGAGTAGAGGTCATGTCGATTTTCGCAGCGAAGACGTTGCGCTGGAGGCTTCGTCATTGTTGCGAGCGCTGTGCTACATGCGCTTCTGGCGTCCGAGCATGCCTCAGCACGCCATTAGACGTCTAGTCGTAATATACATACTCAACAGTGACCAGCCGCGATACGCGTCTGCCACGCTGTATCGGCTGGAAGATGCCCCAGACGCCGACCATGTTGATGCACGCCATCCTGGTGTTCGCTCTCTCATCCAAGGAAGAGCCCTCTCATCATTTCTTCGTGCTCTTCTCATCCTTCTTGCCTTCCTCCTTGCTCTCCTTATCCGTCTTGTCGGAATTCCCATTGACTTGCGACTTCTCATCCTTCTTGCCATCCTTGTCTTTCTTGTCCTCTTCCTTCTTCGCATCCTCATCCTCGATGTTCCGCTTGTTCTGAATCTTGTTCTCAATCAGGTCGTGGAAGGCAGTGATTGCTCTTATTAAGCTGGAGAGGTAGATCGACATGAGCTGATCATTCGTCTTGATACTCATCGCGCGCGCAAGCTCGGAATTCTCGGTGTTGCCTCCGGTGATGCCAACTGAGCCGTTGACAAGTCCGTTGACGGAAGGTAGATCTTTGGCGGCAACTTTGGGTGTTGAGAGGTTCGGGAGGAGGTTGAAGACGTCTTGAAGGTTGCCGAGGATCGCGTGGTTGACTGGGAGGTCACCATCGAGGACCTTCTGCAAGTACTTGCCAATGTCTTGCAGACGCAGGTGTAGTCCTTGCAGAGACTCAAGTTGACTCGTGATTCGTGTGCTGAGTGTACCGACTGCGACGTCCCGAATATCCCGTAGCAAATGTTCCACTCCAATCTCCTCCGCCTCCTCCGCCTCGATTGTGCTCGGTGTATGTACGAAAGTCTTCGATGTGGTTGTGCCGTCCTAATGTATGTTAGCACCCGCCACGCTCAATCTCGCCTCATCGGTCATCTGCTCACATCTTTGATCTCCTCCACCGCAAAGTATGCGTCCGTTGGCACGCCGACCTCTTTGGGCTGCACGTCGATGATGACGAGAAGCGGATTTGGTGTGTATCGCTTGAATAGCTCGTTGATCTCGAGATCGCTCGCCCGCAGCTTTGGTCCGGAGTGGTACCAGCCGATGAGCTTTTCCTTCGCATTGACCTTCTTGAACATGTCGTTCATCGATTCGACGTAGTTGTGATCCAGAAACCATACTGAAGGATCCTTCTCGTCTTCCTCAAACGGGACTGCGATTGTAAATTAGATGTGCTGTTGTCCCAAGCTCTTCATCACCTGTCCATCATACCTGCGAAGCTGTTTGATACGCGCACGCTCTTGCCATCATTCTGTCCCAGTACCACACCCACAACTCGTTTCCGTGTGCCCTTTGCTGATCGGCCGTAGTGGTCTGCTGCTGAGAGGAGCACTAGAGGTGCTACGGAGACCGTGCGATTGACGATGCTTAGCGTTTCCGCTGTCGTTGCAGGCATGGTGCAGGCCTGTGATTGTGTTGCGGTCGCTTTGAGGGAGATGAAGACGCAGAGGGAGGTGAAGGTGGATGCGAACGCGAATGCGGCGAAGTGTTGATGATGGCGTTGGTGGTTGATGAAGCACCGAGTCGAGCTTCAAGTAAGGTATTGTAAACGGCGCTAGCGGCCTGGAGCCATCGCCGCCATGAAGGTCTGTGCTCTACAACATCTCCTGATAATTGAACTTTTTGATAATCCTGTCAGGTATTGTTCTGAATACTGTGACAAAAGCCGAAGAGATCAGGATGTCCTGAAAAACGAAGTGCTGAAAGTACGCAAAATCCGAATACATTGAACGTCCGACTTTGGAATTTCAGGTACGAAACCAGCAAGCACATGTCTACTATCCTCACTGCGCGGAAGAGTCTAACCTGGAACTGGACATATCAGATCGAACGCATAGAGTGATCATATGCCTTTTATTGGGTTCTCAAGCTCGAACTTCGAATACAAGCGGAGTGTAGTACGAAAGCTGCACGTTCCTTATACCCCTTCCACCTGGATCTCAACCGCCCAGCCCCTGACACGGCCAGCGTGAACATGGACTCGGCCCAATCCATAGAGCGCGGAGACACTCCTGACGCGCTGGGCCAAAGCTCGGCCAGGAAAGACTTCGAAACCTCAGATCTCTACAAGAACGTCTACGACTACGTCAAAGACTATATGTCTCGATACGACTGCTCTCACGACTTCAACCACATCCTTCGCGTCGAGGGGCTTGCAAAGTACATCTTAGCCGAGGAGCTGAAAGTGAATCCGGACAAGAAGCTGCACAAGCAAGCGATCTTGCTAGCGGCTCTGCTACACGATGTCGGCGACAAGAAGTACATCAAGCCAGGCGAAAATGCTGAGCAGATGGTGTCTGAGGTACTGGCTCGAAATGGCTGTCCGCCGCGCTTCGTTGCCAAAGTCTCACTCATTGTGGAAAACGTGTCGTACACCAACGAGACGAAACGACCGCAGTACGTGAAGGCAATCGTCGGCGCACATCCAGAACTGGGCATCGTGCAGGACGCGGATCGGCTGGACGCCATCGGAGCGGTGGGCATTGGTCGTGTTTTCGCATTTGGAGCGGTGAGGGATACCGGCCGCGGCTTGGAAGGCAGCATCGACCACTTCACCGAGAAGCTGGAGAAGCTCGAGAGCATGATGAAGACCGAGACCGGGAAAAGACTGGCGAGACAACGAACGCGGCGACTGCGAGAATTCCGAAGCTGGTGGGAAGAGGAGAATGAGCTCGTTCTGCCTCAGCCATGATATTGACGAGGAGGAGAAACATGGTGTAGCAAACGAGTCTTTGATACTGCTTGATTAGGACAGACTCCGGGTCGAGCAACAGATGGCTGGCTAGGGAGTGTGGTACAGTCTCCGAAGTTGGGCAAATTGTAGGGCGCTTGAGGTGGTCCTCATTCGATAAGGCCAGTCCCTCAGCTGGGACCGTCAGAGTTAGCAGCTGTATTGGTCCTTTGCGATCGCGGTTCTTCAATGTGCGATTGCGTCTCCAGCTGGTTTCCAAGGGCGCTCCGATCCAGGACCAAGTAGTACGTCTTCCTTAACCCCCTACCCCGAGCCAGTCCAGTCACCTCGCGTGCGAGGGGAAGTATGCTCCATCAAACCATGCCTGGCCGAAGTGATCGTCGTCTTCTTTCGCCGACCATGCTAGCCTCAGCTAGCCTTCTCGACACTCTTCTTTGTCTCTACCTCTGGTGCCCTGTCAAACAAGCTCGCGGTTCTCCGCTTCAAGCTCGCAATCGTCTCCTCCGTCGTCCTGCCCTTCTCCTTCTCCTCTCGGTTGACTCGTACGACGACTGCTGCGACACCGACGCTCATGGCGAAGATGGGATCAATGGTGCTGTAACCGCTGTCAGCAACTATGAGGCCAAACGGTAGACACCGAGAGGCTTACCGAGAGATTAGGTACGACATGTTGGCGGTGTACTCGTAACAATGAAGTGCTGCTTGCAAGTGTGTTGAGTAGCTCGAACGGTCAGGTGAATCTTCGGGACGGATCGGCCCTGAGATGAGCTTCGACGATTGGCGCTTGATAGAATAGATGACGATCATCTGATCTGCCGCCTGTCTTTGGAGGGGCAAGTTGGCGGTCAGACACGCTCTTGTGGCGCGGTCATGGCAGCACGAAAGGCTACGAAATAACGAACACAGCTGCTCGACGGCAGGCGCGGGATGTCCTCACCGCTCGTAGCACGCGTCTTCGCCACATTCACAGCGGTGTACGAAGCACGCGATGCTGGCGTCACGATAGCTTGTCACCTGATACACGACTGTCACGCGTTGCTGATATGATTCATGTGTGGAATGGTGCATCATTGTAGGCTTGGAATGTTGTCTGCTTGGAACCAGCTCTGGACAGCAGCCTGGCAGAGAGATACTGCGAGCGGGTACGGTCATGGCGCCCATGCCTTTCGCGCCGCTGTTCGTCCAACACTGTACGCGCGACCGCGTGCAAGCCCTCCTCCCAGCCACTCGTAGTCATTGTTAATCATATTCGCGTTTCTGTCCTTGCCTGCGGATATCCTTCCTGAACGCCGAAACTCAAAGAGACCGTGCCATCGTTCGCGGGCCAGACGTCGTGATTTGCATCGTGGAAATGTTTAGGGTGTCGATGTCGGATCGTGGTGGCGTCTATGCGGCCTCGCCGAAGGTGTTCTCGCCGGAATATCTGCATAGTTGTCAGTATAGCTTTACTGCCTGCGCCATTCACTTTCCAAACGTACGTGATGTAGAGGAAGCCATCCTCGTCCTTGTGCTCCTCGTAGATGGAGCTCATGAGAGCAGCGGTTGGTGGGAGGACCTCGTCGACGAAGATGAAGATGGCCTTCTCTGGGCTGAGCTTGATGCGCTTCCGGATCACGTACACGAACTGGCCGACTGTGAGGTCGGCTGGAACGAGATACTTCTTCTTGTCAATCGTCGCAATGTCGGACTTCTCGACCTTCTCGCAGATGACCTGTGTGGCGCTGTCAGTGATGCTGTTGATGTTATTGGGATAGCCGCAGCTCGACATCAAATGAGTACGGCTCTAAATGTGCAACGACTTACGGGAATCCGGTCGGCGTACTTCTGACGGATACGCTCAGCTTCCGCCTTGCGCTTCTCGAACGGGTGCTCGTCCTTGAACTTGGAGCGCATGTTGGCAACGTGTGTTGTGGAGATGGTATGTGGTTGGCTTCTTCGCTTGATGAGATGATGTCGAAGGGTCGAAGGGTCGATGTCGTAGGTCGTCGTGTGGTGGTGGTAGTAGCAAGGGAGAAGGTAAAGGTAGACGGAGTCAGTCAGGGCAGGCAGCTGTGCTGTGAGCGGGGTGACTTTGACTTTGATAAGCTCGCACGTGCCACAATCAGGTCAGATGATGTGGTTATCAGCGTCCAACTTCGTTCAAGGGTTTTTTTGAAATACGCTGGTTGATGATGCAGTCGTGAATGATAGTTGACTCACAAGGCTCATGCGACGGTGTTGGTCACGAGGAGATGACCGGGAGCGTGCAGTCAAGAGAGACAAAGAGACGAAGATAAAGAGCTTGAACGATGTCTCAAAGTTATCATCAGAAGAAGCGCTTGACAATCTCTTTGCTGAGATATTGATTCTCGCTCTGTCGAGTATTCTTGCACCTTTACATGTCCTCCGAATGGTATCACTTGTTCTCGACCACTCCGCATCCAACCCCGACGCCATGCTTTGAATCAACCAAAAAATGTGAACGCAATGCTCTGTCGCCAACATAGGAGAACCCTCACAAAGTCGCCGTCGGGAAGTAGTATTGATCCCAGAGGAACTCGTAGTCCTCCACAAAGTTGCCAATCATGTCGAGCAGCGGCTTGTTCTTCAGCTTGCCAGCAAATCCAAGAATCATACCGCGGGTCACGTTCTCGTAGAAGGCACCACGCATACCCCACCACGCGAGTGACCAGCCTCGTTTCTTCATTTCCTCCCGTTCCAGCTGTGTGAGTCCACGGGCGCCGCCGGGCCGTCTGGTTTCGAGGTCCTTCTTCGCGAGTTGTCGTGCTCCATACTCGATGCTCAAACCCAGAAGCCACGGTCTCCAGTCGGCCTTTCCTCGCCCATCGCTTCGCTGCGACCAATAAGCCATCGCTGCAGCGTAGATTACAGGTCGCATGATGAACATCACCTCCGCGAGCTCTCCCAGTCCCGCAGTCTGGTGGACTAAGGCTTTCGGCGGCTTGATATCGTCGGCGGTGAGAACCTTTGAAAGCAGGTACGACGAGATATCGTCAGGGTTCGGAAGAGGTGGCAGGGTTAGTGATGTGCGTGGCATGGTCCATTGTTCACTTCCATCCGATCTCTCCGAAGGTGGGCTCGCGATCGACTCTTCCTCTGGCGTCTCCTTCTCCTCCACGACGACTTCTCGCTCCGGAAGTGGAGGAGTGAGGAACGGCCTCGAGTTCGTCAGGCGCATGAGTATCAGCCTGCACACAGCCTTCATGGCCTCTAACAGAACCACCACCCGCCATCGCGCCTTCTCTCCGTCCCTCTTTGACATCATCTCCAGTAGTAGCTCCGTGTATTGTATGACCTGCAGCGTTGTCGCCGTCCGTCGATATGTAGAGCTCTTCTGACAGTAGAATCGTGTGTATCGGTTGTGTGGGCTTTGGTGTCGTGGTGCTGAGCGGAGGGAATGAGCGAGTGCTCTTGAGAGGAGGTTATCGTGGTAGAGGGACAGTAGTTGGACGCCGGAGTTCAGGCCTTCTGTGGATATGTCGGACATCTTGAGCCCTCCTTTTGAATCAATCAGTACGGCCGGCATTCGCTTTGATCAAGTAACCTACCTGGCACTAGATACGTGATTGATCGCAACGCGCCCTCTACCTGGCCAACCGCGCCAGCGTTCTTTGTGATGAAGTCGCCGTACATTCCTATCCATCTTGTTGGCATTTTAACGACCACTTTTGTGTGGGCCGCCGCCTGCCGTATTTGCTCCATCGCAGGTCAATATGGTGTTGGTGTGGTCGACGAGAGAGGTCGTGGGTCGTCATCGTCCTCCAGTTCAGTCCACAACCTGGAAGGCCATGCGGCTGCCGTGATCCACGAACCGAGGCTCGCGCTTTCCCTGCCCATCACAGTGGCCATCAATATTTGATCACTTTCATTCAACGCGTCTCCTGCTCCTCACGATACCTTACGCGACTTCACTTCAGTTTAGGCATATTGAACGTACCTTGACATTTCACTTCGAAACAGAAGATTCACTCGATGGACCCCGATTCTACCAACCTCACTTCATAGAGTCAAGGACATCTACTTCAGCTCTCGGTTCTGGTGCACGCCCAACTTCAATGCCACGACTAAACCGCGTCCGACAATGGCACCAGCGGTGGTCATAGATCTGACTTCTTCGCCGGAACCAGACGATCACACGCAAAAGCCTTCCGATCTCGCCTCGTTCGCACCTCGCAAGCATCCTAGGCCGCGCAAGAAGAGCACCGACATCTGGTCAAGTGCAGAAAACAAGTATGTGTCCACGCTGAACGACACGCCCAAGGACCCACGCAAGAGCACCGCGGCCGACATTGAGACGTCATCACTCGATGACGAAGGATATCATTCGTACTCGGCGCAGAACTTCACTGAAACTGCGACGGTTCGTTACGGAGTGCAGCAAGCTGAGCTGCTCGCACATGCTGGAGCGAGAAAGCTAGTTTCAACGAACCACCAGAGGGCTGACATTGACGCTAGATTAGCCCTGAGTTCTACAACAGCGTGGTCGCAGGCAGAGAATGGAAGGCCTCCAAAAGATCAGGGACTTGCGGACAACGTCAGGGATGCTGTGATGGGAGGGTTGGAGGCGCGAAAATGGAAGACAAACACTCCACGCTCGATGGCCGCAAGGCTTGCCGATGTTCCCGTGAAAGCCTTACCGCAGCGGTCTTCACTACCTTCGTCTGTCAGTGGATCACATAGCGCTCTGCCAGAGACAAGCAAGACTTTACAGTTGAACAATGTTCGGAAACGCCCCTATTCCGTCGCAAGCCCGGTTGGAACCGTAAGCGATGCAAAGCATGCGCGTCTCGAAAGAGGATCACGGAGCATACCAAAGCGCAGAAAGATCAAACTAAACGACGTTACCGATCATGCTCAGGAGGAGCGAATCAGTTACAGCGAGGATCCTGGCATCGCTTCTACAGGGCGCCGAGATGATACGATCGCAGTCAACAATCCGCGCTCGCAACCGCATGTGGTCGACGATCTCTCCCAAGGTCCTAACATGAACGGAGAACGGTGGACAAACGAGGAGGATGCGCTCGTTCTTTGCCTGAGAGATGGTCAGGGACTCGATTGGGACGACATAGTGACCCGCTTCAATGGGCGAACCTCTGGGGCGATACAGGTGCGATATAGCACAATCCGACACCGAGAGCACGTCGCCAAACCTCGAATGTCCAAGCCCTCAGGAGGCGGTTGTAAGACCATCGACCCCGGCGCTGACGCGTGGAGTCATGCAATTCCCGCTCGCAGCCAGAGATCAAGGAAGTCTCACGTTGAGATTGGTTCCAAATCATGGAAAGACGTATCGATGTCAAAGGAAGCGTCGACAGCAGACTCTGGCAGCTCAGCTACCCCTCGGGTTAACGAGCATGCTGCACATCTACTGCAGCAAGATCGTGCTTTTCCAAGTACGACTGGCCGGATTCTGCGTCAGCGAGAGCTGGGATGTAATACTGGCCGAGCGTGGAGTAGCGCATCTCATTCGGTAGGGGATGAGCTCAAGGAGCATGTCCATAGTGGGTACTCGCTCAGGAAGCACTACCATGGAACTTCAGGCGACGTGATCTCTCTATCCTGGAACATTGCCGGCACTCGTTTCGCCGCAGGATCCATTGCCATTTCAGATGCATCGAGCATGCAATACAACATGCCCCGAAACCTCGTGATTGGCGACCACCGGCAACTCTTTGAACTTGCCGACCACCACGTGCCGCGTCCGATGATCGAAGCAACGGACAACCTGAATGCGCAACACTCCATGCGGTCCTCCCAAGATCCTAGGCTCTTCCTCTCGGTGACCGCGACTGCTTTCTCTAGGCATGATGCTACAAAGCTCTACACTGCAGGGGCCGATAAGACGGTCCGGCACTATGCAGTGACTGAAGACGGCATAGAGCATCGATATGCTATCAACCATCCCGCCTCCGTGGACCTTTTAACGGTCGGACCCCACAACTTAGTCGCTTCTGGATGCCATCAGACATCGAAGAACGTGCTTGTTTTCGCGTGTCGTGATAACAAATTCGAGGGAAAGCTAGGACTGTCGCCGCGCCAATCCGATTCGAATACCTCAGCAGCCATCTTCCCATCAGCGCTGAAATGGGGCGAGCACGCTCATCACAGCAACTTCCTCCTAGGAGGATATTCCGGTGATGAAGAAAAGCAGCATGCCGGGGAGACGTGCTTATGGGATGTACGTACGGGTCAACAGTTGCATCTCAGCGCTGTTACACGGAACGTTTTTGACATCGCATGGAATCCGAACGCAACCTCGGCATCGAACGCGTTTGCTGTGGCTAGCAATGCATCAGGTTGCCATGTTGGCAAAGGAATGAGGACTGTCATCCAATGCTTTGCTCCAGGACAAGATGGTGGTCGCCGAACCCTGACGTGGGAGTGCCCAGCGCTGGACATCAACGACGTCGTGTTTTGCCCGCATGACGATAACCTTATCGCGGCAGGGGCCACTGATGGCAAGGTCTACGTCTGGGACCAGCGCTGGGCGGGTAGGTCAAATGAGCCGCTACACGTCCTTACCCACGGGGAATCAGAAAACGTCTTGTCACACGATCGACCAAAAGACGTTACAGACACAGGCGTCCGATTCCTCTCGTGGGGTTCCACAAGGTCCCGATTGTATACCGGGTCGTCGGACGGAATTGTCAAGGTTTGGAACCCTGGCCGATCAGTCGACAACACATGCATCGAGGATATTGCGGCTCCGCGACAGCACAGGTCCGCGGTCATGTCGGGCGCATTTAGCCCAGACTACCGTGAGCTGCTCATTGGCACGGAGAATGGCCGTATCAATCTCTTCGAGATCGGCGGTGATTCGCTGCCTGCTCAGCCGTTCAAATTGCAATCTGCACCAGCACCAAGACAGGAACTGGATCCATTAGATGCCGCTCGCGATTTGCTGGACTCCGGTGCCATCCAGATCCGACCTTGCGGAGCCATGCCGTTCCGACAGGCTGTGCAGGGTCCGAGCTACGCTGGGCCTTTCCTGCAACCAACCGCAGATGAGCACGTTAAAGCCGAAGAGCGTTTTACGATGGCGTTGAACGCGCTACATGGTGCATCGCGCAGGGCGCAAGAACAAGATGAAGATGACGATGATGAAGTCTCGAAGGCCGAGCTTCGAGTGTCCGAAGCTAAGCAGCTTCTGAACGATTTGCTGCAGCGCTCTGAGCATCACGATTCTTGCAATTCGAAAGCGGCGCAATTCCAGCATCTTTTGCTCAAAGCAGAGGAGGAACGAGAGGCGCTTCTAAAGCGCACTGGCATTACTGCGCCTTGTAAGCTTGGCTGTGCAGTAATGGGTACGAACGCAGTGATTGAAGCTTCTCGCCGGTCGGACCTACGCATTCCCGGTTATCTGCGCTGGGTAAGGAACGCAGGTCGCAGTGCCAGTGAGAATGATGCAAGCGTGGCTTGTCCTTGCTGCAACCCACCAGGATTTGCACGCACAAAGCAGAGATCGACGTCGAAGACGTGCGACGAATGCCTCCTGAAGCAAGCACGGCTAACTTCTGTCTGCATCAAATGCTCTGAACCCGCTCCAGTCGTGACCGACGCTAGCAAGGAGCCCATCTGCGAGAGCTGCTCGTTTGCATGTTTCCGATGTGGCCAGGTCGCCGAGATATTAGCTAATTGCACGGCTGTCAAATGCGACAACTGTGATCTGAGCTGGGAAGTGGGTACATTGGGTTACGAATTGATGAACAATAACTTGAAGACGCAGCGCAAAGCTTTGGTGAGCTACGGCAGCAGCGATGAGCTCGGTGACGAAGAGCGTGAGTATTACGCATCGCGATGGAACGTCTTGGACGATGGTGAAGCAGAAAAAGGGGTCTACATCTGATTGCTTGGTCGTTTGGCAGAGCGCTTGACCAAGGTGTCTGTGGAGATGCCCGCATTGACTGCGGAAAAGCGACAATGTGGCGATATGAAGTTCGTCCAAGTCTTGTGCTCGAATTTACTGCTTCAACCAGATGGACCAGATGAACGTGATTCTGCTCTCTCCTAATCCGGGCCTGAAGGTTCTCCGTAAGCATCAGGTTCTCTGTACTCAGGTAGAGCTAAGCGAGGATCTGACTCCCTTCTCCGGGAAAGTGTAATGACCAGGCTCGTGTTGCTATGAGGCAATGTGGTACATTGCCCGGCGCATCTGAAGCACGAGGTACGCCAGTCGACAACTGACATGTTTCAAGATGTCGTGAAACTCCTGATCTTCACACCATGCCTTTTCAAGTTAGCATATGGGTATACAAGAACCAAGACCTTCCCTGCTGCTGCCCGTGCACGAAGCAACGTCTTGAACGTCCTTCAGTTGGCTTTCACTTTCCCTCCTCCTCTGTCTGTCTCACTCGCAGTAACGACATCACAGTGAAGCCAGACAACTCCGCAAGAAAGACAGCCATGGACTCCGATTCCCTCTACGATACAATCCTTGACCTCGAAGAACAAACATGGGAAGCACTACAATCCGACGGAGCCGCTCTCATGCCATTCCTCACCAAAGACGCCGTTTTCCAATTCCCCATGGGCCTCAAAGTTACCGCCAGGACCGAGCCAAACGTCGAGGAGATCTTGCATTCGTCGGCGTTCGTGCCATGGAAGACCTTCAGGCTGAGCAAAGTCGATGTTACCCATGTCGGGCCCGAAGGAGCGGTCATCTCCTACCGAGCTATTGCGACTAGGGCTTCGGCGGATCCCATGGACGATCAAGATGCTGAGTTTGATGCGCTGTGTTCGAGTGTTTGGAGGTTGGAGGCCGGGAAGTGGATGATGTGCTTTCATCAGCAGACTATGTATGCTTGAGAAGGTGTACTTTGGGGGGCTTTGGAGTTCGAACTTCTTGATCGCAGGCGGCCTCGTGACGTTCAATCAAGGAGATCGTCGTGGTCCCGCTCAAAATTGACGGCACGACTGCGGTAGCGTGGAGAATGCCATTTGAGCATGGAAAAGGACTCTGTACCGTCCCGGCGGAAGTATGAGCAGATAGGCATCAATGTATTGGCTCTTGTACGATACCTGCTGGGCTCGTTTGCAGTGTCCTGGACATCCCTCGAGCATACTACCCTCGAGCATTTCCGTGGAAAGCACTACGTCCTGATGAGATGCGGACCTCAATGCAGATGTGCGAGAAAGTCGTATGGGAGCTCCAAATGCAAGCGAATCTTCATGCCGACGTGTGAAAGGTTGGGAGTACGGCCAGGGAGATGTACAGTGTACACATGTGCTAGAAAAGCGCGACAAGACTTTGTGCAACATGACAGATGCGCCCATTTGGAAGCACAAACGACATGAGCCCACGTCACTTTACGGGAGCGTGCAGGAAGCTTCGTCTCACATGGGTACACAAAGAACGAACGACAGACGGCTTGCTACATTTCAGGTCGAACGCGAACAGGGCTCTCATATGGACAAGAACTGTGACACGGACCTCTCGGCCAACACCAGCGGAAGCAATACCATCGATCGCTGCTCGCCGGGCCGGTTACCATATCATACCATATGCCGCATCGCCCGGCCCCTTTGTCAACATGCCACCACACATGGAGACAGACGGGCTCATCATGACGCTGCTAGCTCTTTCAAGCTACTGCGAAGGTCCAAAAACCGCAGAGATCAGACATGTTATCTCGAAGCTGCCGCTCGCGGCGTATCGGGAGAGGGACGCTGCAAAGAACGAGGTGAGCCATAGACCGTCTCTTACCACAGCTTGCCTGCTGACCATATCCCAGATTGCAAATTTGAGGCAAGAGAACTACGACTTGAAGCAGCAACTCGCGAGGGCGTCGGATCCTGCAACCCATGAGTCACGTACTCGCAGTCAAAGCTACCAGCTCCCACGCGGTAAGTGATCATCTCCCGTGTCTTCATGCGCAGGTTGCTGAGCCATGCACAGATGCACGAGCTGCTCCTCAGCCGACTTCGCTCCGCACACCGGATTCGCAGCACTCACAACCTCCGCGGTCTTTGCACTCCCGGCCTGGACAAAACCTCCCTGCCGACCTTGCGCTGGCTCAAGCATCAGCTGGATCACAGAACGCCCATCGAACGACGTCTTCGAGCTCTCCCGACCTGTACCCGGAGCACATCGCTAAGCGTCCCAGGATCGATTCTCCTCAAGCTGCTGCTCTCCGCCGCCCGGTCTGCACAGGCTGCTTCCAGAGTAACATTACCACGTGTAATGGCAGAGTCGTGTGTAGTGCTTGTCGCGACCGACGCTATGGATGCGAGTATCGCTTGTGCTGGGACAAGAACACCTGTGCCGATGAGAGATGTACTCGACTGCATCCTGATCAGCGAATCGAGGCGACTGAGTCGAATCGAAAGGTCACAATGGGAGTTCGCCCGGGATAGCGGATGTGATTGAACAGGCAATCGCAGTCATAAGACTTTAGAGCGCATGGGTCCATAGATGTGTTGATAGGAACGTCGTCGGAACAGAGCAATCGTCTTTGCGAATCATCGTTGCCCTAGGGGGTATCGTGAGATTATCTTCCACTGTCTGTGTACGAACAGTCTTGCTAGAGGTCGGTCTCTTCTCAAGCCATGTGCTATCCATGCAAATGATCACCAAGACCAAAAGACAGTATGATCGATGCGCAGATGAATCAAATGTTAAAGTGAGGTTGAATCGGCAGAAGAAGCTACGAGGTGAGTTCCATGGTTTGCTTGAAATTCGGCAGTCCAACGTCAGTCAGTCACCCTGAAGTTCCTCTCCCGTCCCAAGAAAGTCGAAAAACCGGCCGTGGGCCACGCGACACAAGCACGATGGCTGACAGCTCTCTCCTCTCACCCAACAACAAATCTCGACCGAGCGCGGGCGCCCGACAAGTCACTGCCCCAGCAATGATGAATGGCCATTTTGCTGCTGTAGGCGACGCGCCGTCACCAAAGGACTTTGAACATGGCGTCCAAGTCATCGACGAGGAAAAGAACTTCAATCCGAATCTACCGCAATACCTTGGACTGGAAAATGTCATTCGCTCCGGCTTCAACTATCACATCATCTCCGTCTTCGGAAGTCAGAGCACGGGAAAGAGCACGTTGTTGAACTATCTCTTTGGCACACAGTTCGGAGTGATGAGCGAGCAGGAACGACGACAGACTACGAAAGGAATATGGATGTCGAAGAACAAGAAAGAGCATGTTGGAGATGGTCCGGGACAAGCAATGGCCGAGAACATCCTTGTCATGGATGTGGAGGGTACTGATGGGCGCGAAAGGGGAGAAGACCAGGACTTTGAACGCAAAAGTGCGCTTTTTGCGCTGGCCACAAGCGAGGTTTTGATCGTCAATATCTGGGAGCACCAAGTCGGTCTATACCAGGGTGCAAACATGGGATTACTCAAGACGGTATTCGAGGTCAACTTGCAGCTGTTCCTGAAGGACTCGAAAGCTGTTCCACGGAGCCTTCTGTTCTTCGTGATCAGAGATCATATTGGCAACACTCCGCTAGTCAATTTAAAGGAGACTCTACTCCAAGACCTGTCGAGGATATGGTCCACGCTTTCTAAGCCACCTGGATTGGAGAACAGCAGAATTGAGGACTACTTTGACTTCGCCTTTGTCGCTTTACCACACAAGATCCTACAACCCGAGCAATTCGAGAAGGAGGTAGCGAGACTTGGGACAAGGTTTCGCGAAGGCTTCAAGGATCCGAAGCGAGCTGGTCTGATCGATGAAAGCGCCGAACCTATACTCCTCCCTGAGTACCACCGCCGCATTCCCGCCGATGGTTTCCCAATGTACGCGCAAGGTGTGTGGGAGCAGATCGACAGCAACAAGGATCTGGACTTGCCAACGCAGCAGGAGCTTCTCGCGCAATTCCGATGCGACGAGATATCAAAAGAGGTTCTTGTTGCCTTTGATGAGACTATCGCTCCGCTCGAAGAGCTCCAGGCGAGCGCTATTGCTGCAGGAAAGCTCTCTGTGATTTCAGGACTCGGAGAGAAAATGGTTGGCGCAAGAAAGGCCGTTCTTGCTGGGTTTGAGGTCGAAGCCAGCCGGTACCACAAGGGTGTCTACAAGACGAAAAAGGGCGAGCTCGAGGCAAAGGTCGATGGCAGACTGAAGACATTGTTCCAAGGCCAGATCAGCGCCGCACACAAGAATGGCGTGAGCGAATTCTCCGATGCCGTGACAACTGCTGTGAAGGCTGGACAGAAGAAGGGCGGGAACTACGATTTCCACCAAATTGTACAATCTGAGAAGAAGCGGGCTCTGGAGAAGTTCGACGCGGAGGCGAGAGCTTCTTTAATCGAAGGCGCGCCATGGAGTGACTACAAGCAACAGCTGAACCTCTATCAAAAGGATCTCGAACAGGTCAGTGCTCGCCTGAGGCAGGATGAGATGCGACGATTGGCAACTAGAAGCGAGCGATGGGTGCGGACCAGGCTCGGGGAGAATGTTGGTGTTGAGTTCAATAAGCTTGGATCTGGTCGTGCGGGCTCGGGGGCGCCAGCCGAAGGCCAGAAGCCGCCGGAGCAAGACCTCTGGGATCGCATCTGGAACGTCTTCACCGATACTGTGTCTCACGCGGAGACGCGCTTCACTGAGAGAGCCCGCAGTTTCGATGCTAGCCCTGACGAAGTTGAAGTTGGCCTCTGGCGTCTGCGGAGAAAGTCCTGGGGAGCACTTCGTGACAAGATCGACGAGGAGCTCATGGAAGGCAATCTGCTGCTTAAGCTTCGCGAGAACTTTGAGGACAAGTTCCGATACGACTCGGAGGGCGTGCCACGCATATGGCGACCTACTGATGACATCGAGGGCCTGTACACTCGAGCACGGGAGAGCACACTGACCCTCATTCCTCTTCTTGCCAAGTTCCGTCTTTCGCGCACATCATCATGCCCGCCTTTAGACGCATGGGTTGGCGAGCCTCCTAGCACTGTCACAGTGACTGACGAAGAGGATCTTCATCCAATTGGCGGCATCGACGCAGATGAAGGCAAGACTTTGGACGAGGAAATGACAGTCCTGAGCGATGCTAAGCAGCAAGACTTGACCACACGATTCAAGAAGACGGCTGATGGCGTATATGTCGAGGCGAAGCGAAGTGCCATTGGCGGCATGACGCAGGTGCCTCTGTATTTTTATGGTTTGCTTTTGGCTTTGGGATGGAACGAGCTGGTTACAGGTATATTGAGAATCGCTTTTCTTTGCCGAGGACATCCTACTGACTACTTACAGTACTACGCAACCCACTCTACTTCATCATGCTAATCCTGCTCGGCGTCGGCGCTTACGTGACCTATACTCTCAACCTCTGGGGACCGATGCTCCGCATGAGCAACGCAGCGAGCACGCAAGGGCTGGAAATCTTCAAGGAGAAGCTGAGAGAGTTCTTGCAATCGACTGAGACGGGCAGAGAAGCTATGCAGATGAGCGAGAAGGCAGGATACAGCATGGACACCTTGAACAGCAATGGGAAGACCAAAGCCGGAGCTTCGTCGAAGGAGGACGAGATTGACGAGATTTGAGGGTGAGGCAACATATTTGCATAGCGCTTGGAGCTGTTGATGGCACTTGAGCGGAAGCAGATATTGGTCATTGCATAAAAGAAGGACCTTGTTCTATCCATGCAGTACAGTAACACCAACAATGACAGTATTGTCGCCCCCTCGAAGCCACTTCGCAACGATTACTCATGAAACTTCCCTCTGACCCCCTACTGCGCCGTCTCATCGCCCGGCGCCTTCTTCGCGACCCATACTGACATACTGTTGTTTTCCTGGAATCCGGACAATCCATCCGCAGTAGCCCTCCAGCGCGCCTCGTCAAGGGTGATGGAAGGACACACGAACCGCATCTTGTAGTCCACGACTACCTCGCCGTCCTTGTCCATTGCGAAGGCGAGGTCGAAGTTCTCGCCCGCGGGGTTGAGAAACCAGGCAAGCTTCGGCACGCAATGCTGGTATGCGCGGTATCCCTTGGGAGGGGGAGGGGGAGTCGGCGGGGACAATCCGGCGGTGCATGGTTCGCAGGCAAGGACCGGTGGCACGTTGGGCATGCTCAGGTTCGCGGTGGGCTCTTGAGCTGCTGGGCAGGCGATGGCGCCGGCAGATGCGAGGATGAGGTTGCCGGCCAGAGTGGCGACCATGCCCGCGGCGGGGACCATGCCCGCGGCGGTGAAGAGTGTGAAGGCGATCAAGGTGGCCGTGCCGGTGATGAGGACGAAGAGAGAGCCCGCGAGAGTGAGGACAAGACCGCAGCCGTTGGCGATCGTCAAGACGGCTATGGAGGCGACGGTGAGGAATGCGCCAACGACGAGGATTGATTCAATGGCCGTCAAGACATTCTGCAGCATCGTCGGCTTCGAGTAGACGCTCCGGGTTTTCTCTACATTTAATGATGGAGGAGTATCTTTAGGCACTGTGCTGAAGTTAGCGGAAAAACTGCTTGCAAATGTGCGCTCTGTCCCCACTGTTGTTCGATCGATGTCGCTCACGAGAGACGTGCTGTAATTGATGCTGGGTTTCAGAAGACGGAGGGTGTGGTCGAAAATCAGAGAAGTCGAAGTGCTAAGATGAGATTGCAGACGCGATACTGAGGCGTCATTGCGACCGCGCGATGAACGTTTGGGCAGCCTCAACTCTAAGGTATATCCGACCGCAGTAAGGCAGTGACATCTAATCCTTCCTCTTCCTCGCACCCACCTTCTCTTTCCCGCTTGTGACCGCCTCAACCTTGTCGTCTAGTTCTCCCTTGAGCTTGCCCGATACATCAGTCGTCTTGCCGTCAGGCGGAGTCGTGAGTGGCTTCGAAGCCTGCTTGCTTTCGGTCTCCTCATCGTCACCTCCCTGTCCGAATTCGTTCACTCTGGTATAGTCAACCTTGTAGGCCCACGCCTGGTACAGGTAGAAGAAGAAAATGACATCGTCGCGGAGGGTGGCGAGGCGGTGGAGAAGTGGCATCTTGATCGTGAAGGCGAAAAGGTCATCGATGAAGGTGTTGAGGAATCTGGTAAGTGTCAGCTTTGGCATTACAGGATCACATTTGACGGAGGTGTTCTCACTTGTACATCATTGTCCTCGCGGGCATGTGAGCCACTGACTTCAGGCGGTAGTTGATATATAAGCTGGGCACCTGGAAGATCATTAGCAATTGGAGGAATGAGACTCTCTCGAGAAGCCTACCATCATGAGGAAACCATATGCATAAACACTGCCGACCAGCGTCGCAATGATGAAGCTGTACCAGCTCTTGTGCGTATCGTAGATGAGCGAGTAAGCAGCGTACGCCAGGAGAAGCGGAACAGCGATGATGCCCATATACTTGAACGCAATCTTGTCGTATTCCTCCGTCTTCTCCTCAGTCTCGCTAAGCTTATGCTTGTCTTCAAACACGACATTGTAAGGTAGGCCGAGCTTGTGGGCGTAGGTTCCAGGAGCAGGGTCCCGTATGCGAACGTCGACGGTCTTCGTGATCTTCCAAGCTTCAATTGCAATGCCTATTCCTTGACCGAACAGAATCATCCAGCTGGTGTTCTCGTTGTTGTCCATGAGGTAGAGGAAGATGATGGTTTGCATGACCACGTTGGAGACAATCGTCCGGACAGAGACACCGACGTTGTCCTTCTTGTTGCGCCAATGGCCTACGTCCGACTTGAATGCGAGGAGCTCGAAGATCATGTGCAGCACGCTGGCGAAGACAGTTGTGCCTAGCAACCATGGATTGGTGTCGAGGAGCGTTTCCTTGATCATCTCCATCTCCGAGCCGTCTCCGCCGCCTGGAGTGCTTTCACCGCGAGCGACTTTGCGTGCAGTTTCTTTCATTCCCTCGTCCATGCTAGCCATAATGCCGAACTGCCAGTTGGCCAGGGTAGATACTTCCACGTTGATTGGCAGTCGGTCGACTGGATGAGTGGTGTTCAGCTCAGTCATGTGAGACTTCAATTGCCAAAAAGTGTTCAGATAGACAACAGGATAGTAGTACGCATTCTTTCCGGTAGCATCGCGACTGTCCGTGACGTCAAGGGTATAGAACTGCCTCATGGCCGGATGCATGGTCGGCCACGCCACATTGCCAGTATCCGGAATGAAGGCAAGCGTGAAGTTGGGATGGTAGTATGAAGCGATCGTCGGCACGTTGCTATCATCGACTTCAACCTCTTCGGCTTCATCTGCGCCAGCCTTGCTATCAAGCAGATTGCGAGTCTTGCGGACCTTCTTCTTGCCCAAGTATTGTGTCAAAGGCCTCAACATACGGTATGCCTTGCTCGAATCGTAGTCTGGAGACACAGGATCCAGCTCTGCACCGGTCTGTCCCACGAAGATGTGCGCCCACAATGTACCGTTGTCCTGGACAACTCTAGGCACCGCAAAGCTCTTTGACACATGGCGATGATCACCCTTTCCCTTGTCCATTGAAAAGTTCTTCTCTTCCACAATCAGACTCTCGGGGGGCATGTTCTTCAACGGAGGCATAGCAACGCTCGGCGAGATGTACATGCTGATGTCGACGTTGGTGTTTGCCGGCCAAAGAGGAGATAGACCTTGCGGTATTGCAGTGTACCCACTCGCGTCTGCGACTGGTTGTCCACTCGGAATGGCCATCTCTGGAGTCGCGGCCGGTGTCTTGGAGCCGCCCATGAATTGGCGCATGGCGAATTGAACGGCCACGAAGAAGGCGAGGTTCTTCCCAATTGACCATGCCTTTGACGTCCAGTCGGTCTGTTGGCCTTGGACCGCGTCGCCGGCGGGTGCTGCCTGTTCCGGCATTGTAGTTGATTGATTCGGACGGTTAGAAGTCGTTATGAGGGGGTGTCATTGTCGAACAAGTACTTGGAATGTTTTCGCGTCTCGCCAACAGGTGAGCTCACCTGCGGGTCCAAGCTTTGGAGCGGAAAGAACGCATGAGATACATTGGCCTCGACTCCGATCGCGACGTTTCCAAAAACTATTTGATATTTGAAACACCTCAGACGCAGCGTTATGACATTGGGTGTACGCATGGCACTTTGTTATGTGAAGCATTCTGTACAAATATGACCCCTGAAGTGAATAGCGCTTTCTGTCTAGAACTACTCAAGGTGATGCCGGTGGCCTGCCGATAGTTTCCAGACGTTCTGTTGACACAAGACCACCCCAAGGACAGCTGAGGACGGGAAGCCTGTTGATTTGAATGGACCATCTGACTCGACACATTGAGCAACACATTGAGCGTGCTAAAGCATTTGAGACGGAGAAACCTGCATGGCGTGCGCGAGACTCATGGAAACGAGATCGATCAATGTCAACGACGTGAACGTGAACGTGGTCCGCCAGTGCTGCGTGCTCGCACGTCCGTTGTCCATGATCTCCTGCTCCTTCACACTGACACGGTGACCCATGCTGAACTTGACGATTGGATTGTGGCTGAGCTATCATTCGCGTTTTACCGCAGCGTGCGGACCGCTATAGCACCCCAAATGCAAGACAGTACGCCAGAAGCCATCTGCCGGATGTAGACGCCATTCCCACCATCTCGTCGTACCATGAGACCCACACACAATCAACCCTTCTTCTTGCTGACACCGACAGTCCTGCCCCGACGACCGGTGGTCTTGCTGTGCTGTCCACGGACGCGGAGGCCCCAGTAGTGACGGAGACCCCTGTGGGCGCGGATCTTCTTCAGTCTCTCCAAATCCTCACGGAGCTTGCTATCCACACCGTTGGCGAGCACCTGGTAGTCCTTGCCGTCCACAATGTCGCGCTGTCTGTTGAGGAACCAGGTTGGGATCTTGTACTGAGTTGGGTTCTGGACGATGGTGACGATGCGCTCGAGTTCTTCGGAGGTAAGCTCGCCGGCGCTGTAGACGATGTGTTAGTGTTCGTTCGTCCGGGTGGCCGTGGCGCGGGCCATCTGCAGATTTGCGAGAGTTGTACCGCTTGTTGAGGTCGACATCGGCCTTCTTGCACACCAAGTTGCTGTATCGGCGACCAACACCCTTGATCTTGGTCAAGGCGTACATGACCTTCTCTTTGCCATCAACCTGCACCAGAGTTAGTATTCGAATCTTCCATCGGACCGTGTGCTTCGGTCGGATCGTAGGTGCGAATGCTCGGGCGCGAATTCGTGGGGCTGTGTATACGCACGTTGGTGTTGAGGAGACGCAAGATGAACTGGAAGTTCGACTTCTCGCCGGTGACGAGAGACATCTTTGCGGTTTGATGGGGGGGATTGTCGTGCGTGCAACTGAATCTGTAAGTCGTCGTCGTGAACTTGGGAATTTGCGCTGGAGTGGGCTTGGCAGGTGCCAGTCTGGCGCTAGTGCCGAACGCGGTTAGAGCGAAGCTTGCAACTTCCTCTGCTCCCAACTCCACTTCGACCACTTTCGCATTGCGGTGTCGTAACACACGGGTGGTATGTATTTCTATCGAATCTCTTGAGATCACGGACCATTCGAGACGCCGCGTCAACTGCTGACAAGTTCGACGTCTCTCACTTCTCTCATGATCCACCAGCATGTGAAGGAAAGACTTTGATTTAGCAGTCCAAGACAACACCCAGAGGTTGATGAAAGATGGATATGGCAGCCTCACGACTTCTCAGCCTCCCGAAGGAGATTCGGCTTCTGATACTGGAGCACTTGTTCAACGACGACACGCCAATTACTATCGGACAAGCCTCGAGCATGCCCTGGCATGGCAAGCCGTCGTCGTACCATCCACCAGTCATAAACGTCTGCCAATCGCTACGAAGGGAGGCCTTGCCATTGTATTACAAGGATCGACGTGTCATACTACTTCTCAGGTTCCGCGAAGGACGTGCACAAGTCCAACGCTGGATCGAGACCGAACTCTCCATACAGGCAATAAGCAAGAACATCAAGGAAGTCTCGATCCAGATCTTTGAGATCCCTCATCGAACTACGGCGATGGTATTGGACTGCAAGACTCTCTCGATACTGAATAAGGAACGCTTTGTACATCCATTGACCGGCCAGACGCTCAGTATTCTTCGCGACTGCGCTAGCATGCTGGCTGGACTGCGAGAGCGAGGCGTTGACACACACAAGATGCTCCAAGAAGCCGTCGCTCATCTAGTCGATGGAATCACGACAAGCATCGAAGAATCTCGAGTAATGCAAAGGGAATGTATGGCGAATCTTCAACCCCAAGGCTACACGGATTTCCACCTGATATTCGAGGTCATTAGTCTGCTCTATCACGGCTGTGAAGACTGAGCGGATAATGTTCAGGTTAAGGGTCTGCCAAACGGCTGGGCAGAAGGAGCACCTGAGGCTCATTTGTTACTTATCAATGACATACAGGAAGTCCGGGTACCCGTGAGTCCAGGGCTTCGATTGAGGTATCCAATATCAGCGCGTGAATGGAGGGGAGGCATGGCGCAACTTTCCACGACCGTCGTCCATGCACTTTCTATTTTATGGTGCATGCCGGCACCCATGCGTAAGTCCTCCCTCTGTGGACTGCAAATGTCGACACGTGTGTACACAGACACCACTCCGAGGCCTCTTTGACCACCGCCCTTCAAGCAGTGCGTGCATTAATGTCCCCTTTGTCCTCGATCGCGCTCGCTGTGTCTTTCATGAACCTCGTCGTGTCATCGTCACCTCGTCCAGCGAATTGGAGCGTAGGAGCTTGATGCACGTCATCGCCCAGCATACTTCTTGCACGTGATCCTGGAATTTTCGAGGGTCAAATGTTAGCATTCACAACAGCAACGTCGTTCCCAGACACCACCACCACGCCATGAAAAGGGCAAAGAGCACCCTAGGTTTGAAAGCGTTCGCCGCCCCATTTGCGCGCTGCTGTCCCATCTCGGCATGGTACAACAACTTGCGCTTGTCGGCGTCTTTTTCGGAGATGCGCTGCTTGCGGATGTGCTTCTCGAGCGGGACGTCACCGAAATCGCAACGGTAGACGACCTTCCCGACGAGGGTCAAAATGGCGCCCATGCCGCACACTGCGAATAGCTGCCGAGTAGCATGAAGCGGTCCCAACGGGTCTCGCAATGTGGACCGGAGACCGTGCGCTCAAGACGTGAGGTGACGCTGCAGTACTTGTCATCGGCTAGGCGAGACGGCATATCATTGAAGGAGGTCGTGAGAGCTTTGCGCATGGAGGTATGGTAGCGCGGGTCAGGGTCGGTGCGCGGAAGACGTTACATGGCACGCGAGCACTCGGAGCCAGCAGGGCGAAGCGGGTTCATTGTTGATGAAGGTCGAGAAAGCTTTGCGCAGAGTGGTTTGGAAGCGCGTGCTGGATCCGGTGCGCTGGAAATGTTTGATGGACTTGAAGCGCTCGCAGGGAGTCTGGCGAAGTGGACTACTGCTGCAGGATGATGCGAAGGCTTTGCGCAGAGAGGTCTGGAAGCGTGGACCGGAGTTGGTGCGCTGGAGAAGTGGGATGGTGTTGGAGGTGATGCGCGCCATGGTGGCGCGCATGGGAAGCATGATGGCGATCACGGCCGGTGGTGATGTCGAATCGCTTTGGTTCTCGATTTGATGAGGTGGTAAGGTGGTATCGAGGAGGAAGCTTCAGGATTGGAGGGTAGATCGTTTGGATTCTGCGATCAAACGTGTATAGTAACTCCGCACGTGGCCGGAAGGACGGGATCTCGCGAGTGTGTGACTCAAGGAATGGCTGACATAACCGCGACTTTGCTAGCGTGAGAATGTGAGGTGAATGATTGTCCTGAATAGCAACATCAACTGCCAAGGCAAGCCAGTCGAGATAGTAACCAGCAAGACTCACGCTTGTACTGACAAGATACAGACCATGCACATATTACCACTTCCACCGTGCCAATCAAAGCCACATTGTGGCAACCAGGCCGGTCAGAGAAGCGAGATCAATATCTCGAACATCACTGATGGTGATGGCCGCAGGCTCCAGTGTGAAGAACATATCACCGAACCTGATGACATGAAAGTCGTTTTCACAACGAAACGACAAGAGACGGTCACTTACTTATAAACTGGTCGAAATCAACAGATCTCAAGGCACCGGTTTGGAGTAAACCCGAACTCAGTATGACGTGCCATGGTTGGCAGATGAGACTCCGTTCTCGAGCGTCGTCAATGGGACTGAGGTGGTTATCGACTCGTTACTGTCAACAGGTTTCTTCCTGTGTCGGCATCTGTGGCGTGGTAAACGTGCGGTCCGTAGCATCCCTTCGAGTGGAACTCGGGCCTTCACTGAGTATGAGCATGGCCATGCGATGCAGCAGTTCTGGCAGAAGCACAGACTGAACTCCGAGACTTTGTTTGTGTGGCCCAAACGTGAAAACCACGGTCCCCAGATTGAGGTCCGCCCTTGGGCCGTCGCAGGCTCGCAGCCACAAAACGGCGAAGGTGTCGAAATGAATGGAGCGTGACCTGTGACACCTTTCATACAGAAGATCCGGAAATTGGCAGGCTCCAGGGTCTGGGATCTGTTTGATGGATTTAGCAATGCCTCGTGCATGATGAGTCGATTGACGACACTTCGCCGACTGTATGGCTTCTGCAGGCGCGGCTCTCTGGCTTCTCCACGAATGAGTATAGTGCCGCATGAGCCTTCGATCAGTCGATCTGGCAGGGTGTGTTGGAGAACAGGTCTTCGTGCGGTCTGCCAAGTGTCAAACAGACCCGGAACAGGGAAGATGGTGCAGGAGTGACAGGACATGTGATGATGATGATGGTGGAGTCGGCTGCGCCCGAGTCAAACCTTGCTGATCTTCTGACGTTCGTGGATGCGATTGGACCGCCGAAAATAAATGTTTGGGACACGCCTGTACCTACCGTACCGAAAATCACCGTACGGAGTACCGTTGCGGTTTGCTGCTTCAATCGTTGAAGCCTAAGTATGCCGTGAAGAAGTCCTATGCCATGAAGAAGTCCAATTGCAGCACAAGAACTACACATCAGTCGTCATGAATTGTCGCTAGCCTTGCACCGGAGATTCTGCCTTGCTAGAATAGCGCAGTCGCCGCATCTTTTCAAGTCCCATCGCAGGATTTTTGGGATTATTTAGAATATTTAATTCACTTGTTGATGACGGCTTCGTCTAAATCGTAGGTAGCGCCTCACCCCGGCCCGTTCCGGGATGATGCTCCACTATGCTGATTGCTCGGACGACCAATCTCTCTCTCGGACAGTCGAAACCTGCTTCACGCTCCACACTGCACAGCTCCGCGATTTTGCTCGCCGCACGTTTGCGCACACACTCGCTGTTCGTTGCCGTCGCCACCAATTGCGGCCCTGTCGGACGTCCAGCGACCGTCCTCGAGGGAATCGAGTTTATCACGCGTACAGCAAAGCTTCGGCGTTCCTACATCGACCCGGTCACCGAAACCCTACTTCGAAGCGAGCCCAAGACACCATGTCGCGGTACGGACTATGGGATCACTTCTGTCGAGACAGTGGCAGTGGATATGCAACGATACCGGTCTGCAATCTGTTCGATCAATCAAGGGCACGAGGAGGAAGCGAACCATACTACGGCGGCTGCGAGCTTCAGGGCATTTCGCTGGGTGGAGATCGATACCTCGCGAATTTGGGTGCGTGAAAACAGGAGACGATTGCGTTCGGGAAAGGCAATGCAATAGCTAACCTCCCGTAGGTTCAATACTCATCGCGTTCATTGCGATCTTGGTCTCGCTATTCTTGCTATGGAAGACGGATCGGAAAAAGGCTGCGGTTGGAAGAAGGTTAGTTGGGTCAATGCAATGGACGCTTGACCACGATGCACTAACGTTGGACTGTAGGGAAATGCAAATCTTCCTCATCGGATACATCATCATCGAAATCTGTGAGATCTTCACAATCGGAGGCTTCCCGCTGAACGGCGCTGTACGACGCGCATTCTCTGCCGCCCACATTGCTGCTGTCGTTGCTACGCTATGGATCCTCATGATGAACGGCGCGGTTGGATACCAGCTCATTGATGACGGCACACCACTTTCGATCGGACTTGTCTTCGGCTCTGCGGCGGCGCTATTCGTTGGCACTGGCTACATCGCACTCGACACGGCATTCAGCTGGACGGGCTTCTTCGACGACACGCTCCCAGCACCCAATCAAGCTTACGCGCTGTACACGCTGTACCAGCTCGTACCTCTTGTGTTCTTGGTGGTGTACTTCCTGTTGGAGACCTTCTTGGTTTTGAAGGTGCTGGGAGAAATTCGACCAATGCGTAAGCTTGATCACTCGCCAGATTCGTAAGCCTCATCACTGACCTTTTCGTAGTCTTCCTCGTCGGAGCCGCTCTGCTCTTCGCCATCGGCCAAATCTTCCAATACGTAATCAGCGTGCACATCTGCAACGGAACGAATGGAGCGATTAATGGCGGTCTATTCTCAACCCTCTTCACCCTGCTTGCCGTCGCCGGGATATGGGTATTCTGGTCCAGCATTACCGAGGACGACTGGCCGATGCCCGCAACATCTGGAGGGAGTACATACACGTAGCGTTGAGATCCGGTGAATACGAAGTGAACATTGGATGGAACCAGCCTTGGATTTCTGTAGACGGGTCATGCTCCCAAGCCGGGCCTCACAGCACTGTGTCTACGGCTCGTTCTGGGGCAGTCATTCTCTCAACGAGCTGTCGACGCAGGGAAGAGGACATTGGTGGAGCTGGCTTTCTTTCACGAGTAATGTGCATACTTAGCGAGTAGTTATGATGAGATACCTCTTCAAATTTTAGTAATGCCCTGTGAAGTTCCCGCGCTCTCGCTTGACTGTGAGATCTTGCACGGTGAGTGAATTAGTATTTTGACGGGAGCGGTCACTGCTTGTTCGTAGCCTGCGCCTGCCCCTGCAATTCGTGCCTGAGCCCCACTTCTCGCGCGAGCCTCAAATCAACAACCTGGAACACTTGACTTCCTAGGTTCCGTTGGACAACAACTCGTCGCTGCTTCTTCCACCTTCGAAAACCACAACAACAAGCCGACAGGGCTGCATCCTCTGGTCACTTGTTTCTCGACTCCCTCACATACATCAGAGACCCTCACTTCCAAGCGCAGCATGGAAATCACTCCTGAAAAGCTGATTTCATATGCAGAGAAGTGAAGAGTTCCAGAAGCCGGTACTTTATTACTCTTCGAACGGTGCGCCGCTGTGCACAGCCCAGATATGAAACTCTAAACGGCTCGCTACACTCGCAAGGAGCACTGGAATATGTCCAGAAATACGCGACCCATAGTCTTTGACTCCGGTGAGTCAAGCGATAGTGGGAATGACTCCATCGCAACAGACTCCACTGCAGAAAGCGCTCAGCTGGACGTGTATCCGGTGGACAAAATTCTCGCCGAAACGGGAGTTCCGGGCGAAGATGTCCAATATTTGATCAAGTGGGAGGGCTATCCTCTCGCGCGGGCCACGTGGGAGCCCGTCGAAAATGTCACATCAAAAAATGTCCTATCCACATGGGAACAGCAAAAGCGCCTAGTTGAAGAAGGCAAAGCAGAGGCATTCGACCCCTTCGCATGGTACGAGGCTAAAGCCCAATATGAGCAGCAGAAACTGGAACGGCACGAACGGAGAAAGGTCAAGCGCCGGAAACGTGGCCTACCAGAGTCTCCGAATAGAGTCGATGATGGCGAGGGAAGGGAAGCCAAAGAGGGTGATGCATACGACGAGGAGAATGACGACCAGGGTCGACCATCATCTAATTCCTACGCAAGGCAAGATAGCGCCCAGAGACCAACCAGGAAGCCCGCGGGGAAGGACAGCTCTACAGCCACACGCAAGGGCATCGCGCGCCGCATATCGAAGCGGCCACGCATAGAGTCTACTAGTGGGTCCTCAAGCGAGGATGAGCCGATTTTGGGGCGACGACCACGTCCGCAGGTCAGCAAGGTCGTACCGGAATGGACGTCAACATCTCGAGCAGCGCCAAGCAAGAAATCTAATAGCGACAGAGACACGCGCTCTCGACGATCGACCTCAACCTCGGAACCTCTCCAAAACCTATCTCGCGGAGCTGAACCGGCAAAGCCTGTCCGAGTGGCAGCTCGCAAAAGTGCTCCTGGCGGCGCACACGCACCTCTTGTTGCGACTCGGGATGTACTGGCCAATTGGGATGCACCAAAGACCAAGAGACAGCGGCCTCGTGTGTCTGGGGACACCCCCAAAGACTCCATGGATCCAAAGTTCACCCGTCTGTCAACGCAACGTCGAATGCAGCTTTATAGCAGGAACGAGAATGCGCCAGACATCAACGCCCTTCCCATAGTTGATCTTAAGACCGGAAAGGTAATTCGCCCCAAGGCAAAGGAGACTCCTGCCGCATATCTCAGAAGGTCGCCTCCTCCTCCGCCGCGTTCTTCGCCCCCTCCCGAAAGATTGACAGGTCCAAACGATGGTGAACGTCACCGTCAGTCGTCAGGCGTGGGCATACAGGATTCATCACGGACGACTTGCTACTATTGGTTGAAAAAGGGAGGGTGTGCTTTTGGGCTCTCTTGCAAGTTTGCTCATGAGGATACTGGCCGTTATGAAGCACCACCTGATGGTACAGGTCGGCGCCGCCTTGACGCTCGCTTTGATTCCACGCTGAAGGACAACGCTCTTGTCCCAAGTGATCAAGTCCGCCGTTACGATGCGAACGGGAATCTCATACCCATGCTCAATGGCGTGGACTGGCCGGACAAGAGAGAAACAACATGCTTTTTTTGGCACCATTCGACTTGCCGCCTCCCTGATAACGCTTGCGAATTTGCCCATTACGACACAGGAAAGTACGCAGAGCCTCCGCCCGGATTCAAGCGGCCGTCAGCGCCTGATGAAAGCCGGCGCGTTGAAGCCTCGAACTCGAATGTGGATAGCGCGCATGTGGTCGAGATGCAACGTAACGATACCCACAGACCATCGTTACCACATCGAGAATCTGCGATGCGGGCAGGTAGGAAGGACATAACTTGCGTCTTTTGGCAGAATGGCAGGTGCCGCCATTCGGACCGAGAATGCGACTTTGCCCATCACGACACCGGGGTCTATGCGGACTCGAGACCGGCGTTGCCAAAGGAGACCACATGCTACTACTGGTGGAGTTCCAAGTGCGATAAGGAGGACCACGAGTGCAAGTTTGCGCATCGTGATACTGGAGTCTACGCTGGACCACCGGGATCTTATAGGAAAAGTGGCCAAGTCCAGATGGTTCCAGTTGGTCCGTGGGAGAGTGCGGCGGGCATGAAATCGATCTCCGAGGCTTTAGGAGAGCCCATCAATGCCCCTATGGAGCCGCCTACTGCACGGCAAGGGTCTGGTAGCTGGGCAGCCGCGCAGACAAGTAACCAGCCACGCGATGTGCGGGCGACTCGTCCTATGGACTTCGTTGCTTCGCCGGTCAACATGCTGGATGCGCCGGCACAGTCTGCATCCGAGCCATCCGCGATCTCCGGTACGAGGGTTCCTTCAGCCCTTGGTCGTCCTAGCATGACTGCGGAAACACTGATAGCGGGATTTGTCGTGTCCTGCGCTGGAGATGACCAGCCACTGCAGCTTCAAGCGCGGCTCGAAACCTACGATATTGTCCGACTCAAAACGATCGTTGGAGCTGGGCCAGGTCTTGAATTGGATCGCATGGTACTCGCTGCTGACTTTGAGAGACTTGTATTTAACCAAACACGTGGCTTCGATGAAGTTATCGCTTTCGGTGGCGTATCGCTAGCAAATCGAAAGTTGGCTCAGGATCTTAGCGATCTGTGCAAGAACAATGCCTCTGGCTTCATTGCTTCGGTGAATGGTCTTTCGGCGAAGCTTCTGATCTATCCGAGCGCTGTCGAGGGCTGGAAGTTCCTCGATGGACCTGGAATGAAGTCCGATGGTGACTTTAACTTTCGGATCTTCAAGAGCCTACCGGGTACTGAGACTGCGCTGCCCAATATTGAAGATAACAGACTCCCGGCCGTTGCGATCGGCGAAGACCTCGCGAAGCTGACAACCGACACGCTGGTCAACAGGAACGGGGCACGAGAAGTCAAGGCTGTCTTCCTCACGTTGCCTCCGACGCGACGAGCTGAGCTAGAGGTCTATTCCGCTTACTTTACAGCACTGGACATCAAAGTCTACCACTCTGGCATGCCTGGCGCGTGGGCTTGGTTCCGCACGACTCATACGGGAAAGGGGGGCCTGGTGTTGATTCACGCGGACGTCACAATATGGAAGATTGTGGGCTTGCACAGCTTCCTGCAGTATGGTAGCAGGGTCTTCAGGGTTGGCGGACGCATCGACGATGATGACGCGGGCCTTTTCTGTGAACGACTCTTTCCCATCGGCACGGCGGTCTTCATCACTGATGACTTGTTCGCGCACTATCCCGAAGAGGCGACGATCATCATACGGTCCTTTCTGCATGAAAACAAGCGCAAGCCTGATGGAGGCGAGTTCAATCGGATCGTCACTCGACCAGGAGTCAAGGTCTGGCTGGAACGCCTTGCAGAGGACTCGCAGCAACACGGAAAAGGAGACTCTCGATGGGTGAAGCTATACGAACAAATATGCCGGCTCTGTCCATCCGAAGATGAAGACCCCGACGACCTGCCCAATCCTTCCTTAGATTCATGGCTCGTCTCCATCGCCCCTGAGCTTTTGCCGACCTTCAACGGACTATGGGACAAAGATCCCGAAAAAGCGACCGAGTTCATGGTGAATTGGTTCGCCGGCTGGAGCATCGAGAACGCGAACAAGTTTCGCAAGTTTCACATTGCGTACAAGCCCAGGAACAAGATCACCAAGACGGTGGTGGATGTCAGTGGACGGCGGGTCGATCAGGAAGTGTTGGATCCGAAGGGTTGGGGTGACAAGTACCAGCATCTCGCTGTGAGACCTGCGATCGACGTGTTCAGCAGCAGCAACAAGAAGACGGCGAGGTGAAAGTGAGCGGAGAATAAAGGGCACGACTTGATGAATGTGGCATAGCGTAGCACATGATACCCCAGACGGCGTTTTTTCTTTGGTGTAGACGCGCTGCCTTTTGATCCGCAGCGCATCGCAAATCAATGGAGATTAACTCAAATGCTCCGCTCAGCCGTGTGTAGGGATTTCGCTCTTTTTTGCAGCCCACCCGGGGCTGTCGACTCGTTCCCATTACCGCAATAGTCTATCGTTCATTCATCCGCTTTTCCCGTGATTGCATGAGTCACATCATGGCCATCTTCGCTTCAATCTTCAACGCCCGAGTCCGTCTCCAAGTCCGCCGGTAGCTTTCGTTGAGACAAGCACACTGTGTATCCCGCAAGAGCGCTTGAAAGCCTGGAAGGGCACACCTACACTTCCCATCACGGGAGACTGCCGCCCTGGTGGTATTCTATACGGGAAGGTTGAACTTCTTGCCCTGCAGAACCCTGTCATGTTTCGTCAGCTTCGACCCTTGTCACATTTGTGAAGGGTGTTTGTCCACTCACTTGGTGTAGTAGATCCAGAAAAAGTCCGAGTACAGCACCGTCTGGATGATGCCCGCAATCACAGGGATCGGGTCCCAGAAGCCATTTTCGGCAAAGTACCGCCAGATCCAGTTGGGAATGTAAAGGGCTCGGTAGATGCCCAATGCGAATAGGTAATGGGTTGTGATTGTCTCGGCTTCACCGGTTCGTTGCAGCATGAAGAGTTGTGGCAGGATCGCAACGGCTTCGAGCCAGAGGGAGAACGCCCAGAGCATCTGTTATATTTTTGTCAGCCGTAGTTTTCCTTGCTCTTGCATATTTCAGGGGTTGCCGTACCTCTGCAGGGGTGTATTTGTATGGGAATAGTATGCCTAGCACCGCCGCTCCTCCTATCAGGTATTCCACTTTGAAGGTATCTTGATTCGGGTCGTGCGTCGGTTTGTAGTCGTTGAGCATGAGGTAGACGGTGTAGATTTGTGCGGCGATGAAGACGATCTTGAAGAATGTGTTCCAGAGGGATTTCGTTGGGTCGGTCCATAGCAGGTCTGGGGCTCGAGGTCAGCACACAGTCTGATTCGGAATCTCTCCTCTCCCTGATAGGTCACTCACCGAGATATCTGGTTATGTATACCACAAGGTATGCGAATTGTGATTTGAAGGATATGCCGGATGCGCTCTACGGATAGGTTTAGCCACGGTTCATTCCTGTTATTAATTCCAGTCCAGGGTCGCATACGCTCGTGGACTTCATCTTCGCCAGCAAGATGAAGATTGAAGCCAAATGCGACAAATCGCCTGGTGTTACCGTCAGCTTTCTGTACACCTACAAGTTTGCTCAATGGCAGTTCGCGATTCTTACCTAGCTTCCGGAACCAAGTCATGGTGGGTGATATGAGGCCGCAGCCGTGATCGCGTAGATGTATTCGATGGGCTTGTCCGTTGTATGCGACAATGCGATCGGTATGGGTAGTGGTAGAAAAGGGTTCCTGTTTGGTCGAGGCCAAGTTTCAATTGTAAGAGAGGGTGTTCAAATGTACGTCGACTCCTGGAGATGCCGCTAAGCAGCGACCCGGGCCGGCCGAGCCGTCGCGACGCCGGAAATAGGCATAGCCAAGATGCTCCACTTCCACCTCCTCCTCCTCCGCCTCTGCGCCTGCCATCGTTGGTGACAACGACATTGAGTCTCGTCACTGCATGGCGGACCTCGATGCTGTGCTTTCGACCACGGAGCGGCGCCATGCTTCTCGGCAGCGATATGCGGATCGATTGAAGGGGTTTGCCTACTGTGAGACCTTCGACGAGCTGGAAGCATGGAGAGAGGACGAAGTCGACCCCGTACAAATCGCCAATACCCCGTTGATGCGAGCTGAGTTTTCTGGACTGGATGGCAAGAACGACAGGCATGGCAAGTCCAGAGTCATGCTCATTCATGATTATAAAGGAGGGTACAACGACTACGAGAGCTGCCAGGGTGCCGCCGTTGATAAGGACATGTATTCATGCGACTACCTACAATACGTTGAAACCTTCGTCTATTTCTCGCACAAGTTGGTCTCTGTGCCACCTCCTACCTGGACTAATACATGCCATCGCAATGGTACAGCGACGCTAGGAACCTTTCTTGTGGAGCCTGGGTCGACTGGAGTTGAGCGTATCCTTGAATGCGACGAGCATGGGATCTTTTGGGTGGCTCGCCAGCTGGCTCTGATCGCGAGGAAACATGGGTTCGACGGCTGGCTGATTAACGTCGAGATCGGGTTTCCAATGTGGGCATGGAGCTTGGAGAAGCTGGAGGGCTTTCTTCGACAGCTGAGAAGCGATCTCGGACCTAAGCGGAGAGTTGTGTGGTAGGCGTTGACTGAATTTGCCTTTGTCTTCACAGTCTTCAACCAGGAACTGACAATCGATTTGTTAATCAGGTACGATGCGTTGACAACGTTGAACTTCGTCTGGTACCAAAACACTTTCAACTCTCTGAATTCGCCATTTGCTCTTGCGGCCGGCTCAATCCTGACCAACTACGCATGGCGGCCTGATCTGGTTGCATCGGCCAAAGCTCTCGCTGAGAAGACTGGACTGGGTGCCGAGAATGTATGCTTCGGTATAGATATGTGGGCGCAGAATGCGCAGTATGGTTGCAACCGGAGGATCACCTGGCCTCGAGAAGGTGGCGGAGGCACAGGCACAGGACTCGGGCTTCAAGCACTCCGAGAGAATGGCCTTGGTGGAGGCATCTTCGCTCCTGGCTGGCCATTTGAGCATTTCGAGGAACACGCTCGGGCAGTTGAGAAGTCGATTTGGCAAGGACATGTCATACCCGCAGACGTGCCATGCGGTTGCAATCCTGAACGACCTCACGATGCGGTGGCGTCCGGTGGGATCGTGAGACATGCTCGAGGTCACGCACAGGGAACGAAGTCCATCTTCCACACCGACTTCACGCGAGCTTTTTCTACGGGCGCAACGACTGGCAAGATCGTGCAGGCACACCTTGGTTCTCAGACCGCCCTCCCTTTGGCAGCGAAATCTCGATTACAGTGCTCGCAAGGATCGACATCGACCAGTCCCCAAGTATCGACTGGACAAGTATCCATCGAGATGTCAGGCTCGCCAACGAGATGCGCCATGTCAGCGCAACGTGGCTCAGCCCCAGCAAAATCTGGCCCAGCCTTCGCCTCCGTTCACCTGTTCGACTTCGGCATATCGACGAGAGGCTCGACCCACGAACTTACAATAGCATATCGCCATGTACGGAAGAGTCCGTGTGTCTTCTCGATCATAGTTGGTCGACTTACTGGCGGACCTTGTAGCCGGACCCTGATCGACAAGGCTCCGGACAAAGACGGTGTAAATCACTACACTGTCTCGGGACTAAAGAAGGTCAGCGAGCTTTCTGTTGAGGTCTACTGCCATGAACCATCTCTTCTCCCACTGGCGTCGACAGAGCTCTTTGAGCTGATTTCTATAACAATTAGGCCTGAAGGATATGAGCAGAGTTGCGATATCGTCGGTCTGCGCTTAGAGTTGCGGAGCGGCGCGATCATCGCGCACCAGCGTCTGGTTTGGCAGGTCGCGCCAGGCGACAGTGGTGTTGCTGCTCTGAACCCCAACTTTCCCTGGAGTGACACTACCGGCGCCTGCGCCTACTTTACTGTACAAATCGACGGTCGGGAGGTCGGTCGCGCTTACGCCTTGGAATTTGTTGTTCCCCTGGAGGTGTCGTTGGAGTGGGCACAGACCGGCGTGGCGGAGGTACGAATAACTGCTATTGGATTTGATGGTCGGACTTTGGCAACGATGCAGAAGATGATACCATGGAGTCACGACGATAATGATGATGAATGGGTTGTGGTAGAACATGCGCCTGAGTATCTAGAATGAGCTTCTTTGAGTGGAAGATCTACTCCTGAAAGACGAACATTGGCGAGCGATGATTCTTATCCGATTCGATGAGATGGAACTGCTCCTGCCTCGCATAGACCCACTCCCAGGTCTGCGTCTCCTCGCTCCAGTACACGTCCTCTTCAAGTGGGAACACCAGCGTTGCGTTCCTCTCCGGGACCCAGTGTTTCGCATACAGCTCCACACTGTTATAAATGTTCTTCAGCAGTGGAAGATCTCCCAGCACCGGCACGCCTTCTTGCAGGTTGGTCATGCCAATCACGGCACCAGCTGAGTGACCCCAGTCGCCAATGGCATGGCAGTATATTTTGCCTGAAATGCCGTCGGCCTTTGCTCCTGCCAGTGCGTTGGCCAGGATCTCATTACCCGTCATACCGGGATTCATGTTGCCTCTGACGATATCTTGCAGGCGATTGGCTGTCTTGAGACCATCGAGAAGCCCTTGTGGAATGTCGGCGTCGGTATCACCAGGAGGTAGGACATATGCCAGATGCTGGGTGTCTGTGTTGAGTCCGAGAGCGGTCACGCCGAAGTCGACGTGGAGAAGATCGCCGTGGTTAATGGTCTTAGCTGCCGTGTGGGACTGTTTGGCTATGTCAAAGGCTGCTTCGATGATGGTGACTGAAGGCTGAAACCAAGTCGTGTAGTTCAGTGACTGTATCTTCTCTCTGAACCACCACTCGAGATCCTTCGAATGATTAGCAACGACCTGAAACTGTCTTCGAAAGACCGGTGACTGACCTCCGTGGTAGTAGTACCAGGCACCACAGCTTCACTGCTGAAACCTTCGGAAATTATCGCCCAAGCCGTCTCCATCAGCTTACGATACCAATCCAGCTGGCTCGCAGGCATAGTTGCAATGTATTCGACCGCTACAATAGGCTTGTCGACGAGGCGCTTACTCCATTTTTTCCCGAGCTCGCTATTGAGTTTTTCAAATTCACCTGCATGTAAGCCTGAAGCGAAAGCAATGTCTGCGTTGGTGTTGACGACAATTCTCGCCGGATCACACGCTTCGAGCATGTTCAAGAGTTCGGAATATACTTGAGAGGTATTGTCGATCCAACTCTGCGAGTGGCAGCCGTTCGACGTGGAGTTTGCGGAGACATAAAGAGACAAGGTCCTCCTTCGTGCTGAAAACTGTATTGCTCTCTTCATCGACCAGAAAGCAGTGTCTTCTGCGTATTCCTTCTGGCTAAGCTAGAAGGCGTAGCATGAGACACAGGTCGGACCCAAAGACAGAGAAACGCAGTCAACTCACCAGCCATGCATCCACGCCATGTTTCTCAAGCAACGCAGGTATGCTGGCCAGACGCTCATCTGTCCAACCATCCATCAATGTGGCCTGATCCCGCAGCGATGGAAGGAGGTGATAGTTTGGGCTCGCTGGTACGACTGATGATGCACCGGCGAGAGCTGAGAACACACCAGACCAGGCCAATACACTCAACATTTTGGACCTTTCAAACATTGTGGATGCTGTGGAAGGTTGAACAAGTCGTAGCAATGCTCCCAAATAGATAGAGGCTTTTCCAGATTTGCACCTTCGATGGGAAATCCTCGTCTGGAAGGTCTCTCGCCAAACGGATCTCCGACCGTCTCGATGATGCGGGAGCAGATATCGAACATGATGTATGTTCACAGCAACATGTGAGACGTTCGAGTTCACGCATCCTTCCGAAACCTAAACCGGCCGAGCTTGGCCGAAGGCATCCTGGCTCGAACCGGTCTCTGTCCTGCTCATACACAACATCAACAAGGCGTGAACACCACCTACAGCGGAGGAATACGGATACTGGAGTACATCGAGTTCACCAACATGGACTTCTCCGATTTGACCACGCGATACGCCGCCTGCGTCTCAATAGTCGCACTGCTCGCCGCGTTTCTCCTCGTACAGCCAACTGGTCTCGTGAAGTGGCTGCAGAAGAAGAACTACCAATACGAAGTTACATTCTCGCTGTACATGTTGACGCCGACCGAGAAGTTTGTCTTCAGTAAGATTTGCTCGCACACGCACCCAGTCCAGACCAACCTACTGACCACCCGTGCTAGACTCCATCCTCTTCCTGACCGTCTCCATGCTCCTGATAGCCAGCTTCCTCTACCTCCCGGACCACATTATGACGATGTCACGGCGAACATACTACTACTTCGCCGGTGATGCCCATTCGAATTCGAGACAAGCCGCCGAGACGCTCTACGAAACCGCGACAAAGGCTCGAGATGCAGTGCTGGGCGCTGCTACCGAGTGGGCACAAACGGCGTACGAGGCGGCTGCGAATAAGACGGCGGCGAACATACCGGCGGCGGCGAGTGAGGTCGCGGAGGCTGCAGGCGTATAGTACACGGAGCGCAATAGATGGTCGCCAATTCATTATCTGGGCATAGCACGGCGTTGGAATGAATATGGAACAAGATGGAGAAGCATTCAGTGGAGCAATGAAGTCTCCTGTAATGGTAATCTGCGAGACAAGAGGGCGGACGATGATGTGGACCTGGTGTCCATCCGATGGCATGACGACGCAGTCGGAAACGGAATGCATTTACGCAGAAAGCCATATCACATGGCGCTTCTCGTGCCAATTCTGAAAGACAAGCAACTACTCCGGTCGAGCTTCTGGGCTGCAATCTCGAGATCCTCTGCTTAGATAACTCTCCGCGAGCGCCAACTGCCAGTATGCGTCCAGAGAGCGGTGAGCGCAAGGTCCAAGAACCTCCACAATGAGGCCCAGACGCTGCCTTTGTCTCTCCACGGCTTATGGAGCTCAGAACTTGGAGTCGTCGGAGTCCGACTCGAGGCTCGATTCATTTCCGGACTTCAACGCACGCTCAGGAAGCTGCACCGAATACCGCGCGGAGAAGGCTCGAGCAGCGGAGCGAACTGCACTCGAAACAGGCCACTATCACGATAGCAGCATTGTATTCCTGTATCTGTATTGTTCCGCGACTGCATTGTATATCTAGGTGTGGGTGGGAAGGAGAAGAGGCAACCTGAGGGGCGCGCAGTCGCATAGGAGCAGCCACATGATGGGCTTGTAAATGATTTGATTGGCTGCACTGGGACCTCCATCGCTCATGCCCATTCACATGATCTCCGAGACGTCCTCGCCAGATGCCAGACTCATAGACTCGCCTTTGTAGCAAAGGATAAGTTCTCCTGAATATTTTCGCGATCTGCCTGACCGACGTCGACCCTGCGACGTACCGGACTGGGTCGAACCAAGCTTGATCTTCTCCAAAAGTCGTCAAATCCGATCCCCCGCCGACTGTCGCTCCCCTCTTCTCCGACCTGGAATCTCGTGACTCCCGTCGCCCAACTCACGTGCACGAGACAGCAGATTCATTAGCGGTAAGTTTACATCTCCTTCTATTCCGATCGTCGTCACAGCGAGCGCTGCCACGACGACCAGCCATGCAGACTCCATCGTCCGCCGAGCGCGAATTGGAGGTGCTGCTCGAGCACGACGCCACCGCCATGCCCAGCGGTGTTGTCGCCTCCAGCGCCGCAGCAGCAGCCGCCGGCGGCATGGCGCCCCCGTGCAGAGCCGTGTCTTGCGGCATGGCAGTGCAGTGTGCTGGTGTCGTGAACGCATTTGCGCCGACCTGCTTACGGTCGGCGAGCTCGCAAGAGCTGCTTTGCAGAGAGCGGCATGTGATGTTGTCGAGGCGGCGCCTCATCCTGAGACCGAATGTCATGCGCATGATGCGGGCGTGCAGTACCCAGTTCATTGCTAATAGTACCTTGTGACAGCACCGCATACCATAGACCGACAAGACGCGCCTGGCCTGGTCGCCGACTTCGATTTCCTCGCGGAGCTCCAGCTTCGACGACTCCGGGATCTTCAACCCCCGCCAGAGCAACAATGGCGTCTTTAGCGAGCAAGAGGAAGCGCCCTTCGAACGATATGCCTATGCAACGTCCACCTCCAGGCATGGACGTCAACGCATTCGATCAGCACTACCTGGGCGGACACGAAGATCCATTGGGCGGCAACCACAACGACGGCGATATGGGATTTGCAGCGGCTCTAGCACAACACAACGCCGACCACCTGAATGAGGATACCGCTGCGCAACAAAACCACGGACAAATGCAGGTGTCTAGTGAAGTGAACGATGGCGGACAGAGCGCGAGCGACACAGCAGCCGCAGCGATGGCTCAGTACCATACGTTGACCGTACCGCAATCGACTGAGCAAGCATTCATGGTCCAAGTCGCGGACGCCAGCAACGACCGAGCCGGCAGTGCTTCCATGGACCAAGGGATGCCCGGCGGACAGCAGCGGACTAACAGCTTCGGCGACTTCGACATGGGTGGTCCGCAAGAAGGCCGAGGAGCTTCACATGGGGAAGGGTCGCCGACGGATGGCGGTCCACAAGCTCCTGGTAGCTCATCAAAGCCGCAAGTGGGCACAGACGAGTGGCACAAGATTCGGAAAGACAATCACAAAGAAGGTAGGCTACCCGTCCGACACCATCTTGGCTCCCAGCAAAGGGAAGGCATGTACTAACCACACCCAATCAGTCGAGCGTCGCCGCCGTGAAACGATCAACGAAGGGATTAACGAGCTCGCCAAGATTGTGCCCGGTTGCGAGAAGAACAAGGGCAGCATTCTCGCGCGCGCCGTGCAATTCATCACACAACTCAAGGAGAATGAAACGCAAAACATTGAGAAGTGGACGCTGGAGAAATTGCTGTCCGAGCAAGCTATCACGGAGCTCGGGACCAGCTGTGATAAGCTCAAAGCTGAGTGTCAGCGGGCGTGGGCCGAGTGCGAGCAGTGGAAGAAGGCTGCGCAGAAGGCAGGGGTGACGATCGATCATGATGAGAAGGGTGACGGAGACGCTGAGTAGGGTGATGTACCTTCTGCGTGGACGGACGAAATGTTCGTTCGAAGCTCATGAGAACATGGACCATTCGACAGCTATACGGCGTTTTTTGTGGCAATTGGCGTTGACGGACGGTGATATCCAGAGGAAGCTATATTCCCGCTGCTTTTACATATTTTATTTATGTCGTTTTGAAAGGCAGCAGTGCAGGCAGCTCAAGATAGAGTTTTTTGCTGCACGACGAATCAGTTGGATATCCTTTGATGTCTTTGAGCAATGTTTCACGCATGTGAATGATCGCAGATGACGCTTCATTGCCCACTCCATTGTGATAATGTTATACACCCAAGCTATCGCTATACTGCGTGTCTTCGTTGTGCGCGACCTACGCATAGTAGACAAAGCCCGAACGCCTCGCTCAATACAGCCAATGCAACCACAATATATATCCTTCTCCTGAGTAACAGTCCTCAGTAGAACGACTCCACCATAGTCTCCTTGTTCGTCGTATTGATCGAGCTCGGTCCCATGCCCTCTCCCAGCTTGAACACGCTCTCGATGACGCTCAACTCCGTCGCCGTAGTGTCCAGTCCCGTAACCGCCATCCAGTCATTGACCACCATGCCCGCGCCCACGACCGGACTGCCACGGTTCACACTGCCCGCCACCAGCGGCACCTGCAATAAACTCGACAGCTCATCCTGATCCTGAATCGACGTCTTCGGGTGCACGATGCCGCCCTGGTTCGACAAGCTCATATACGACCCCGTCAAGACATTATCCGCAATCGTCTGCCGAAACACCTCCACACCCAACACATCCGCGATGATCTCCTCGCTCTCCCGTTCCAAATCCGGGTGTACCAGCGCGACGTGATCGTTGGCGCAAATGACATTTCCCAGCGCGGAGAGCCGCTCTTCTATCCGTTGGATCTTGACGCTGTCCGGGATGGAGTTGCGGAGATGTTGCAGTTCTTGGTCGGTGGTCGAGGTCGGGACGAGGAGGCCGTTTTTGTTGCCGGCTGTGAGGCGCCCGATGATGCGCGTGCCGGCGATGGTGCAGTGGCAGATGGGGATCACGTCTTGGAGCTCGGCTTCGAAGATGGAGTAGAAGTTCTCCGAGGCGCCGACGGCGACGAGGGCGTAGGAGTTTGTAAGGGTGGAGAAGACGCCGACTCTGTGCGATGGTGTCAGTTGGGTGGTTCGAGAGTTTCTTTGCTGGAGGCGTTTGTGCTGCTGATGGTGGGGTTGTGGAGAAGGTGCGTACTCATTGGAGTTCTCGAACGATGCGCGGACCGCCATGATTGTGATTGCTGTGTTGGAGTCGTTAACTGTGGAGTGTAGAATTGTAGTTGAAGCGAAAAGAGTGTTTTGCGGGATTGTGGTAAGGTGAAGTCGTTGACTGTAAGTATGCATGAAGTGCAGCGGCGGCTTTTTTGAGAATTTCGTCACTGGTTGCGGTTGCTCCCGCAAGGGACGACGTGATGGCATTGCAAGGCTCAGGATGATTCATCCGGAGCTCATGCCATGGCCTCCGTGACTCTTATCAATACCCATGGTATGGTTGGTTCCTCGCTCGAAGCGATGTGACTCACCGACGATACTGCGGAAGACAGCTCACCTGCCGTGGTCGTTCGCTCGCGACATCCATGTCCAACGCTCTTGCCGCGGCACTACTCCGACCTTTCACGAACTCGCACGAAGTTGTTTGTCGTCTCGAAAGACACGTCATGCAGAACAGTTGATACGTGCATCCCCGCTCATCACCATGGCTGAGTTCTCGGTAATGTGAATTCCCGCGGTTTCATCTCCGACTCCAAACCACCGGAGATCTCAGCAAGCATGCGTCCTCGACTCGCACTGCGACTCACAGTGTCTTGATGGTGCCACGATACATTGTTGAAGCATTTGCCTATTGGGCTTGACAGCCATAGACTGTGTACTTAAGCGATGATGTATTTGCCAGCATTTCCGGGTTGGCCATCGCAGCATGAAGGAGTTGTTGATGCTCATCAATTGATGTAGCATGTTCCGGCCAAGCGGTTTCAAAGTGCCGGTTTCCCTGACTGTTCCAGTCGCTGTTCCGAACATTCGGCTCCGCCGCTTCTCCTATTTTGAAGGGATGAGGTGGCATGTTTGAGACCCCAACGGCTTCCCCCCGAACCATCATTACTCGAGGCTGCATTGGCGTGCTGGCATTGGTGTCTTTCAAGGCTTCTTGGGATTTGACTAGGGATATAGCTGCCACTTTTAGTCCAGACCTGAGGTGCATAACATTGCTCTGCTATTGCTGAGTAACCTGTCGGATGAGGCTCGTGCTCTCGGGGGCCTATTGCCGCAGGTTGGAACGCCACAACCTTAATCCGAGACTTGTACTCCATTTCCCATCAGACGCAGAGTGCTCTTACAGGTACGCAGTGAGCTGGCTACACTATTAGCATTGTTTCTTCACCGTTATGAAATGTCATATGTCCTTCTCAGTATTTGTGCGGCGTCTTATGATCAACGACAGGCTGGAGACAAAGAAAGGATCACCAGAGGATGTGTTACGGCCGGGCGATCATATGAACTCGAAACAGCGTGGATCCCGCATCCCATCAGACTGGATGGAGCGGGAGGCTGTGGTGCACAAGGACTTCGCCGTTCGGGCTTCTGCAGTGGCAGACACCGTCTCGGCGTGCATGGCCAGCGCGGTGACTATAGACCGTGCAGATACAACACGCGAAGGCGGCCTCCAACGCCTTCGATGATGAACATCGCATCATCGCCCAGACTCGACCGCCTCGCGCGACGGGCGTGATGTGCAGCTTATCGGCACGACGGCCCTCCGATGGTCGATCCGGGGACGTTTTCGGTTGGACCTTCCCTGGTCCACCCTGCGCGGCGTATGTTGTGCAACAGCGGAAGAAGTGGGCTCCCTCTCGGACGCAGCGAGATCGCGCGGAAATCAGTGGATGGTGAAACGTGTATCCGGTCGACTTTCCGCAAGGTGAAAGAGCGGTCTGCCTTTGTTCAGCGAGGGCTGGCGTTCTGGCATGTGATGTGACCAAGGAGTAGGCCAATACCTCGAGTTCGTTGTGAACATCCACTAGACAGGTAACATCGAGCAGTACAGGCAGACTGTACAGTACAGTACAGTACAGCAGCACGAACTGTTTTTGTGACGTGGACTTTGTCTTTCACGCCGGTCGAGATCGGCCCGTCCGTCAGGGGTGCCGATTGCGCCACAAGCTCTTCAAGTACCGCCTTTTTCGTCTTTTGCGAACCTGGAATAATCATCTGATGCGATGGACAACGACCAGGGTATTATTGCTCATTAGTCGAAATAGGACAGCACAGAGACTAGTTCCTCAGGGCCTGGGCGGGCTAGTTGATGAGAATGCCCTGCCCTGCTGTCCTTGTCCTGTGACGGGCATGCTCCTCTTCTGCTCATTAATTCTCCTTCTCCTTCTCTCTCCCCATCTCTTCTTCACATGCTCCCTTGTCTCCCTTCCTTGTCCAAATACTTCACTTCAGCCTGCTTGCACGCTGCTGACTACTACATTATTACAAGCACTTCTTGTCCATAATCGGTGTCGTTCCTGTTTCCTTCCTGCCTTCGCACTCGCTTTCCCTCCCTGCCTAGCTCCACTGTACATTTCAGCAAACACAGCTGCATTCCATCCTTTTCGCATTTCCCGCGCCCGCTCATGTCCCTTGCATAGCCCGGTGCTCTGCCCAGTACATATCGCCCACCTCACCGATCACCACGGCCTCATCGATGCGACACTACCCTTCCTCACGCCCACGCCCACGCCCACGCCATCTCGCCTGCGCTGGTGCTGTGCCGTCTATTGCTCCATCAACTTCATCAAGCCTCTGACCAGCTCTGACACACCACCGGCTTCGACCTCAGACCTGCGATTGACTCTTTGGAGGGATCATCCCTGTACCTCTTCCTTTGCACATAACCGGATTCTGTCCATACGTTCGCGCTCCTTCCCTGTCAGGAGCCCAACTCCCGGTCAAGATCACTGCTCATACTCTACACGCTACGTGCACACTGTTGCTGCCTCGTCAGGCCAAGTCTGTGCCCAATCTTTCGCCTTGGCTGCTCAGCCAGACAACATCTCACGTCAATTCAGCCTCGAATTTGGGGTGGCTGTCCTGTGCATCCCCGATCGGGCTGCCTCAAGTTGCACTGGATCACTACAACCACGTAACTTATTTGACCTACTCGTTTTGCGCGGCGCAGACTTGGCAAATCGCCACTTCACGAAACGTACGACGATTTACACAGCAATCTCGGATCTCGAATCTCGCTTCACGAACGTCGAACATTTTTCCGTAAAATGTCCCATGGTGCGACCAGCACCTGCAACATGGCTTTTGCAAGCCACGCGCGTGCGTACGATCCGGTATACAGTGTCCCAGCAAGCGATAATGCCGAATCTATCTGGCAGTCACGCTCGTTCACGAGCGCGGCGAAACCGTCGGAAAAGAGCAGCTCTGGAACAACCTTGAATCCCACGTTTGGTGGTCGAGGCAACGCATGGGGTTCAAGCAGTATTTGGAGTGGTGGTATCTCGAGCGCTTTGTCGTCGGCGACCAACACGCGGGAGAACTCTGTACCGCGGGACAATCAAGCTTCTGGATCATTCCTCGGAGATGTCGAGGGCAAGACTGGATCGGGATCACTGGTGGAGTCATCCACATCCGATGAGTATCAAGGACGGTCATCGTGGAACACAAAGAGAAGCAATACGGCGAGCCGATCAATACCGAGTGCACGTTACACGGATGCTTCGCTCTCGCAGCCGCGAACCTCGAGTAACGCGGGCCTGCTACAAGGACCATCGTCCACAAATGGCACTTCGCTGTCATTTGCTACACATCCGCAAACAAACGGGTTGAACTCTACCACTTCCACTCAGGCACGGCCGGTATTTGGCACATCATTTTCTGCTGCTGCTCCTAGTCGCGGCAGCGAGCAACCACCCTTCAACGTGTACACCAAATTCGACAGGCCATCTGATCCTATGCACAGGAAGCCGGACTCAGCTGTTGGGTCATGGGCAGACACGACCACAACGCTGCCACCGAGCGACGAAAGGCGGCCTCAACTGCCGATCCAATTCAACCGCATGGGTAGCATGCCTGTGTCTCGTGACGGAAGTGATCCTCAGTCTCGACACGGTGAAGAACAGCCTGTCTTTACACATCCGGACTACTCTCGTCCATCGCAGCATGATACACCCATCAACTCTCGCGCACCATCCGTATCGTCTCGAAACGGTGCGTACGGAGGCCATCATCAGCAAAACGCCGATCAGATGGCGATGCAGTTCGGACAGCTTAATGTTCATGGCGATAGTCGATCTAACGTGCAGTACCGCAATCCTGGCGCGATAAACGGTAGAAATTCTCAGGCACAAGCTCGTGGCTCGATGACGACTTCAGGCAGCGGCAGATTTGAAGATATAGAGGAGATCGATCGAAGCAACCTGATGTTCTTCGGTCTCAATGACTATTCCGGGTCACAGCGACCGAGCAATCGAGGATCGCCTTTGAACTCATCCTTCGCCGAGCGCTACTTGCAGTCAGGCAGTGCACACGAATTTCGCCCAGGACAGCCATACCAAGGCAATGCCATGTCCGTTCGCTCCTATGACAGTCGTGCGGATCTTCGATCACAATCTGATTGGCAAATATCTGGGCACGGCTCCATGTCATACGGCCGCCGTTCGCCTGGCCTGGCCGAACATCAGTCCTATCTCGATCCGCGGATCCAGCAATTCATGGCGGCTCAATTGCGCAGCCAATATGCGGCCATGTACAATCCGTACATGCCGAACGCCATGCAGCTGCAAGTCGGACCGCCATATCTGGGTCTGATGTCCGGCAATATGCCCGGAATGGATGGCCCACCACATGGAGAGGGCGGTGCAGGTGAAGGTGTGCAGAGTGCGCTCATGTACGAGTTCAAGTCCAACACCAAGACCAAGAGGTACGAGTTACGAGATATTTATGACCACGTTGCAGAATTCAGCGGAGATCAGCACGGATCGCGGTTCATCCAAACCAAGCTTGAGACTGCCAATTCGGACGAGAAGGAACGTGTGTTTCGCGAAATCGAGCCGAATGCCATTCCTCTCATGACGGACGTCTTTGGAAACTACGTGATCCAAAAGTTCTTCGAGCACGGCGACCAGACTCACAAGAAAATTCTTGCCAATAAGATGAAGGGCCAAGTGCTCCAGCTCAGTCTCCAAATGTACGGGTGCAGGGTTGTGCAGAAAGCTCTCGACCATGTTCTCGTCGACCAGCAGGCTTTGCTCATCGGCGAGCTGGAAGGCAACGTCATTAAGTGCGTCAAGGACCAGAACGGCAACCACGTCATCCAGAAAGCGATCGAGCGCTGTCCTCCCGGCACGATCAACTTCATCATCAACGCTTTTCGCGGACAGGTTCAGCATCTCAGCATCCACTCGTACGGGTGTCGCGTCATTCAGCGCTGCTTGGAAAAGTGCGACCTGCCAGCCAAGTCAATGATCATGGCAGAACTTCTCGATGGCATTCCAACGATGATCTCCGATCAATACGGAAACTATGTCGTTCAGCACATCGTGCAGCATGATGATGGAGAGGGCAAGCGTCGAGTGCTTCAGATCGTTGGACGAGGTCTGGAGGGTTATAGCAAGCACAAATTCGCCAGCAATGTCGTTGAGAAATGCCTGGAGCGGGCGGATGATTCGTGGCGTCGCAACGTGGTGCTCACCCTCGGACAAGGCAACCCGCAGAGGATGGGAAACATTCACGGCATTCATCTCGGAGATGGTATCTTGGTCAACATGATCAAGGACAACTTTGGCAATTACGTGATCCGTAAGTACTCACTTTTTGCCCGCAACAAACTCACCAATACTGACAGTCCTTGGCAGAGAAACTTCTCGACACTCTCGCGGCGGACGACTACCATGTCTTTCTGGAAGTGCTCCAGCCGGCCATGATCCAAGCCAAACGCACCGGCTGCGGCAAGCAAGTCCTTTCTATCGACAAAAAGATGCATCGCTTCGATCCCTACCAAAACCCCAACCTCGCGAACAATATGCCCTTCGACCGAAATGGCTATCCGATGGAGCATGGCTACCAGACGGGCGTGCCGATAGCCATGCCTCAGCACCAGTTTGCGAGCAACTTTAACTCGGCGGCGACTACACCGCCTCCCCTGACGGCTGATACGAGGAGTCTTCAGAGTTCTGGTGTGCCGAGTATCAACGGCGATACGATGGAAGGAGCGAGCTCGAGTCGGAAGGGAAGCGATCCTGGTTTTGAGACGGGCGTTGTGAGGTAAAGGCTTGCAATGAATGATGGGGCCGAGAGCTTGGTCGACGTGTGATCGAAGAGTGGAAAACGACTCTAAATGCAGGAAATTTGAGCAGGGACTGCACAGCGGAGATGATTGACAGATGAAGTGACGGCTTTTCTCTCTTCGTCGGTTTTATGATTTGAGAAGGGCACAAGATACGGCAGTACGTATCGCCGCTGACCAAGTATAGGAGGACGATGGGTCTTGAAATGATCAAAAACACGAGCATGAATCACGGACAGCAAGGATAGAGATACCCCCTTTTGTATGAAATATGTATGGTTCCATGAGAGACGATATGAGTCCAATGATTGGGAGGCCGTGCCTTCTACTGTGACTGACGATGGAGATTCGAAGTGAGTGAGCGGTCAAGACGTACATTACAGTCGATGGTACGCGTGGCAGTGAAGTCGATACCCGTGTCGGCAACATGGAGATTTCCAATGTCACGTGCGGGTGCGGCCGGGTCAATCGCGGAGCCTTTCGTCACTCCCAATGGATTGCTTGCCGCGGCAGCACCAAGCAAGCTCTTTGGAGCAGTCCAGTAGCTTCAAGCAAGATTTCGTCTCTACCTCTCCGTCTTCGTCCGGTTTGTCTTCCCACCTCAAGAACCTCCTACGATCCGACTACGCCTGGTTTGACACCGTCCTCGATCCACCCCGAGTTTTAAAGATGTCTGAGCTGGTGGATTCGCTGAAGAAGACGGTGGAGAAGTTGGAGCAACGCATCGAGGACTTGGAGCAGCGGATACAACATGGCAATGAAGGCGCGGCCGCGCAAAAAGCTGGTGCTGAGAGCATTCGCATGATCTTGATCGGGCCACCTGGTGCTGGTATGTGTACTGTTGAGGGTCAGCAGCCCAGCCGAGATGCGTCGCTAACAGTGGTGTTTTCAGGCAAGGGAACGCAAGCCCCCAACATCAAGGCGAAGTTCGGCTGCTGCCATCTCGCGACCGGCGACATGCTCCGCGCCCAAGTCGCTCAAAAGACGGATCTCGGCAAGCAGGCGAAGAAGATCATGGACGAGGGCAAGCTGGTCTCGGATGAGATTATGATTGGCATGATTGAGAAGGAGTTGGAGAACAACAGGGAGTGCCGCAACGGGTATGTTTGAACACCACTGGGTACCGCGGCGCGTACGTCGGATATATGCGCCGCGCCCACAATGCCAAGCCGACATGATTGCTGACGACGGGCTTGACAGATTCATCCTCGACGGATTCCCACGTACCGTTCCCCAGGCCAAGAAGCTCGACAGCATGCTTCAAGCTAAGCAGCAGACCCTCAAGCACGCCGTTGAGCTCAAAATCAACGACGACCTCCTCGTGGCACGCATCACTGGACGTCTCGTGCACCCGGCTTCCGGCCGTTCATACCACAAGATCTTCAACCCACCAAAGAAGGACATGACCGATGATATCTCCGGCGAGCCATTGGTTCAGCGATCGGACGACAACGAGGTGGCGCTCAAGAAGCGGTTAGGGACATACCACGAGCAGACCGCTCCGGTTGTGGACTACTACCGCAAGACGGGCATCTGGACGCAATTGGATGCCAGCAAGAAGCCTGGTGAGGTGTGGAAGGATATGTTGAACGTATTTGAGCGCGGCCCAGATAGCCAGGGACTTCTCAGCAAGATTGGCCTGAAGAATTAGAGAGCTGGAAGTATTGGATTGTTGGCAGGCTGCGGCCTCAAGAAGGGAACCGTCAGGCAGTCGAATCTTAGGAAAGGGGGAACCCAGCAGCAGCCGGTGAGTACCACCATCAGCCTCCCCTGAGGTTGCGTATACGGGCTGCAAAAATGTAACATACAGGAAGTCCTCCCGGTTGTACTAGTGACTCTCCTAATACTAAAGGACTTCTGCATCTTCTGTTTCTGGTGGCACTTGCTGTTTGTCACATCCCATATTTTGTCACTTCCTTCGCGCTCTTCATGCGGTCTTTCCACCACGGCACTCCATGCGGTGGCAGGTGCACGCGCGGGACATCTCTTCACGGATACTTTCCCTCACTAACGGTACCTCGCTCCTCGACTCCACGGATGCTGCACGCTCTCATCCAATGTCGAGGACCCGGCGCCATTTCGGAATCGACATCAACTCCTACCTGGGCGTCGAGTTCCCTGAAGATCGTATCGAATCGCCGGCAAGCAAACAACAACTCGTTCACTAAGACCATCTCGCCTGCTGACCACCAATCCTCAGTCCCACCGTCCGCAAAGGTCACGCCGCCAAAGACCCAGCTTCGCCTTCCGTGACTCTCTCGCCAGCCACCTCTCACGGGTGGCGCCTTCAATAATGCTTCGCGACACCTCAAACAGCATTCGTCGCTGGCGGAACAGTCAAGGCTCTTCTTCCAATCCAACAACTCCAACAGCCGACCGCAATCTCACCGTCAAATCCGCGTACTTCAACGCCACGCCAACCGGCAATACTACGTTCCTGCCCACTTTGCACTCCACGCCGCCCATGCCGACGTTCCAGAAGCCGGACATGCAGCACTCGCCGACGACTCCGACCAATCTGCCGATCAGGCAGAAGAAGGAGAATGGGCCGCCGCGAATTCCCACACCCGTCCAAGACACAACCACGACCAGCGCTTTCTTGCAGAAGCCTTACATGCCCCTCGGAACACCAGCTACCAATGCAAGGGACACGAACCCGCGCACCGTCCCGTACAATCCTCCAGCCCAGTCTACGACCGTGCCACGAACCGACCGAGCGCGTCACACCGAGGCCCTCCCTCATCCGTGGACCCCGAAGCAAGACCGACTGATCTGCGTGCAAGATGCGAAGGGTCGCTCGCTGGAACACATTGTGACGCGGTTGAGAGAAGAGTGTCCGGAGTTCAAAGGCCAGACTTTGACGACGGAAATGGTGGACAAGAGGTTGAGGATTCTGGAGTACAATCTCACGTGGAATGGGTGGAGGGAGGGATTGAAGGAGGTGCAGATCTCGGCGGCGAAGAGGAAGAGGAGGGATAGGAGAGAGGCGAGGAGAGCGGAGTTGGTGGAGTTGGGGGAGGAGTTGCTGGAGAGTGGTGGGAGTGGTAGCGGTGTGAAGGAGTCGAGGGTAGGTTTTTGATGGCTCTTCGTCGGAATTTCGGGTCTTGAGATTTGCGTGTGGCTGACTGAGGCGGTAAGGGAGGCGTTGGGCTTACAGCGAGGCAGAATGGCAAGGAGAGGTCGAGCGTAGATGCTGGCTCTACGGGGACTGGGCGCAGTGTGACCAGGGCTTTCTTGACGGGTTTTCGGTCTTGTGTTTTGTAATTCTGGGGGGTTTGGTTTGGCGTGCCGATGGACGGAGTCGATGGTAATATGGACTGGAGGGCATCTGGCAGTTTCTCCCAGGGTATGATGGAAATGGCATGATAATATGCAATATTGAAGCCATCACCTCATATTTTCACTACATTGCTCCCAACGTCGTTCGACATATCTCATAATTCATCTCGTCAAACGAATCCCGCCGCAGTCGCCTTTTCCCGATACTCCTCAAACGTCGTCGCCGCGCCACCCTTTGTATTATTCTTCGCCCTCGCTTCCCAGTCGCTTTCCTGCCCATTCCTTCCTTCCCACTCATCTTCTTCGTCGGCGATCATTCCCTGAAAAGTCGCCTTTTGCTGCTGACCTCGCGTGAAATATACCGCGCCACTCTTCTTCTCGGCGACCGCCTCGTTGACGAGAACATACCGAACTCCACTCCCCGGCGTCTCGAACATCGCGTCTGCGAGTAGACGTTCCATGACTGTTCGTAGGCCTCTCGCGCCGGTTCCCATTTTCGATGCGGTCTTGGCGATGGCGTGCAGAGCGGGAGTGGTGAAGCGCAGTTCGATGGAGGAGAGGGCGAAGAGTTGTTGGTATTGCTTCAGGAGGCTGTTCCGGGGCTCGGTCAGGACTTGTACGAGAGCTGGGATGGAGAGGGAGGAGAGAGCGCAGGAGAGAGGGATGCGGCCGACGAGTTCGGGGATGAGGCCGAATTTTTGGAGGTCTTGAGGTTCGACTAGGTCGAGGGTGTTGTAGGTCCGTTTTTGCTTTTTCTCTTTGGAATGTTGGACGGATGTTTCAGCAGACGAGTAGTATGGGAGGTGTTTTTCGAAAAGGTCGTCCTCGCCTTCGAGGATCGTCTCGTGTTGGCTGGAGGAGTTGGAGGATGAGCCTGGAGCGGCGCGGACAGTGGCTCCGAAACCGATGCTGCCTTTGCTGATGCGGTCGAGGACCAATTTGTGGAGACCATTGAAAGCTCCCGCACAGATGAAGAGGATGTTGTCAGTTTTGACGTTGTAGACCTCGCCTTTTTGACCGCCTGTGTTGGAAGATTGACCCATGCTGCCACCGGAGAGTGGACTGTTAGTCGGATATCCTGCTCCTTGCCCTCGTTTTCGATCGGTGGAACTGCTTCGTTCTTGCTTCGCCTGTATTTGTAGTGTTGTGCCTTCGATGATCTTCAACAACGCCTGTTGCACCCCTTCGCCGCTCACATCTTTGCCTTGTGGTGCCTTGACCGCGGCAATCTTGTCGATCTCGTCCAGACATATTATGCCCCTCTCCGCGAGCTTCACATCATAATCCGCCGCAGCGAGCAATCTCTGCACACACACCTCCGCATCTTCTCCGATATACCCCGCCTGCGTGAAAGGCGTGCAATCCGACATGCTGAATGGCACATCCAACACCCTCGCCAATGTCCTCGCCATCAAAGTCTTGCCCACACCCGAAGGTCCCAGCAACAACACATTGCTCTTCTCAATCGTCAACGGACTGTCATCTTGCAGCGGCGAAGCACCCGGCCGATCCTGCGATTTCGAATGTGGTCCGGAGCTGGGTGGGTATAAATTGATCGTCGTCTGCTGCTGGCCCGGGAACTCGTCTTCACTCTCCCAGTCTTTTGTTAGCGAAGGTACGACGATCCCTCGCTTGAGATGCTCCTCCCTACCTTCTATCGGATGTTGAGGGTGATGTGCCATGCGTCCCCGCTCCTCGGCCGCCAATTGCTCTTCCTCCTCGTCATCTCGACGTTGCAGCTCTTGAATTCGTTGGTAATGATTATATACGGCGGTAGCGAGAGTCTTCTTTGCCCGTTCCTGGCCCACTACGAATTGATCGAGATGTTGTTTGAGGATGGTGGGCGTGATTCGCGGCGCTCCAATGTTGGATGCATCGCTCAGCGGTCCTTCGGTGGGCGCTGCAGAATCGTAGACGCCGCTGTAGCCTTGGTTGTTGAAGTCGGATCGTACGTATGAGCCGGAGGAGCGACGTATGCGTGACGTGCTCAGATGTCTTCTGGCTACCGCAGAGAGGCCCAGGTAAGTCAGCCTGGCTTGCGGGGTGTACGCGAGAGCTGCCATTGCCGGCGGCTGTTGGCACGGGTTGTACGCAATGGAAGGACTGGGCCGGCCAGCTTGCGAGAGGTGCAAAAGAAGGATATGTATATATGTATGGCGATGTTGGACAAGTGCTCAAGAGATCTAGACTATATCTATGATGGGATGGGCGGACTCGAAGAGCTCCCCCGGAGTGAAGTCCACCTTCTCCACATCTCCGGCGATCTTCACATGAACGCCGTCTTCGGTCTTCCTCACACCAACACTGCCGGCCCACCTCGTCCTGTGTCCTCGCTCAATTCTGCTTCCAGAGACTTCAACTCATCCCTCGCGGCCTCTTCTTCAAACGCCGCTGCGTGTTCGAAATCGACCATCCGCACTCGTCCGCCCCGCTCGTCCACGATGAAATTGTACCGATTGACATCTCCATGCGTCAAACCGAGTCGATGAAGTCTGTCGACGACCTCTGTGCAATTCAGCAGATCAGACGCGGAAGCGAACCGACCCGACTCCGCCAAGTGGCCTAATACTCGAGGGCAGATCCAAGCCGCCTGGGGCTGCTGTTGCTGTTGCTGATGGAGTTCCATATACGCCCATGTCTCCCTCTCAAGTCTGGGTATCTCCCATTCAAACGCAGCTATCTTTGCAATCGCAGGGCGTCCATTGTAGATGACTTCGTGAACGTTCGATCGATATCGTTTGTCTCGCTCCAAGGAGAGGACGTCGATATGTTGAGGGTGCCAGAGAGTTTCAATTCCGGGGAGCGAATCATTCGTTGTGTTTACTTGCAAAGCACCGTCCGCACCGGAGCGTGTGATCGTCAATCTCGTCCAGCCATCATGGGGAAGCTCGGGAAGATTCGGTATCAGTAGATACGGCCGGCACATGGTGTCTTCGTCGAAGACATTCACGTTGATGGTCAAGTATCCGACACGATCTCCGTGGCGTATGCGATACGACCCTTGTTCGTCGTCGATGATTTGGTTCAGTATCGTGATAGAAGACATGGTGCTCGGTCACTGTCAGCACTTTAAAATGGCATTTATCGACGAGAACGGATAGAAGCAAAGGTGAACGAGCCAAAGTACGCACAGACCCGACTCCCGAGACAACATGTTTCGTCGTCCACGAGCGGCGATAGAGGCCTCGAATCTGACCATTTGGCTTTTACTCGGAACAAGTGAGCATTTTGTTGGCGGCAAAGAAGTCACGTGCCGACTGGTTCAACAGATGCTAGCAGATACTCTAACTCTTGCCTGTGCAGACGATGCGAGATTTGTTTACATACCAAGTATCATTCCTGCGTGCTCCACCTCCTCATTAAGCGTTACTACCTCGCACAACACGACGCTTGAAGTGCAACTTTCACTTCCCAATTGTCAGTATACAAATTGCAAGCCGCCAGGATTGTGCGAACACTGACATCAGCGGTAGTCAAGTCTACTTGACGTTATCCTCACCAAGGTGTGCATTCAGGCGTATCACAAATATCAATGCGGCTGCAAGACCAAGGGCGAATTCAAGCAGTGCGACTGACCGTCTGTACAACCTGCAGTCCAATCTGCAGTGCAATGTGACGGCCACGGAAGAGCTCATCTCTCGCAACTATTGCTCCAAGCACATGCCGAAAGAGTCGAAGGCCACCACCGAATATCGTGGGCGCATTGCCCGTTGAAGTTGTATGTGGAACCCGACCAACAGACACTTGACACTGCTGACACGCTGGCAGTCGACACTGGCTGCGAAGCTCGAGGGCTCTTTTCGGAGTATCGCAATCATGATGCCAGCGACATGCCGGAGTCTTGGAGTTTTGGGGTTTTAGTCAAGGAGCTTCATGGCGATGAGCCATTGTTGCACCGAATATACTGCAGCGTCTGGTGAAGCCACTCTGATCTTGCTTGAGCGGTCTTGCCAACGTGTGCACCGCAATCTCAGCATGCAGAAGTGGATCATATTGAGTCAAATCACGACCTTTCATTCCCGTGTCGCGGATCGACCCAAGTCCTTGGCGCCAGGACATTCGTCAATGTGAATTATGAAGTCGCTTCTCGACCATGCAATGTCCTCCATTCTGTTCAGAAGGTCGTCGGCACGACAGCCCGGATTCAGCAGGTGCGAGAGATGCTCAGGGAGCAAGCCGCTAGGGGACATCTTCCGCCTAACCTGCGCGCAGCCCAGGCACCAGAGTCCATGTTCAATCCGTTTATCAGGCGATAGATATGGGAATGATACCGATGCCATGCCACAATACATATCGTTTGGGATATTGGGTTCCGTTGGCTCGAAATGAAACATCGGCCCTGGCGACGACAGCGGCGCTCTTTGCAGATGGCGGAACTGGTAATACTCTTTCTCGGACAAATGTCCCGCGGAATGCTGGGCTTCGAGATCTTGTTGCATTTGCTCTTCCATACCGCCCGATTCTGAAGCAAACCTCTTGGCCGTCCCTACGCAGACAAGTCCGAGCGGTCGTTGACGGGATATGCTGTGTTTGACAAAGTATTTTCCAGGTAGGCTGCGCAATTTCGGCACGTTTTTGGCATGGGCGGTTGATAAGCCAAAACATGCCTTGGCCACTGATTGAGGTATGACCCACAAGCTTTGATTTCTCCAAAGGCAGAGGTAGCAGCAACGCTGGCATGTCGGAAGGAACAAGAAAGGTCCGTATCGTCGACAGGACACGCAGTCTGCGGAGAGCAAGGCGGCATGAATCGTCGCCGAGGAATGATGACGGATAAGTCTTGTCTTCCCGAGAGCGACGAGGGCACGTGGGGCATGTCGCATAAGATCAGACTATTCCGGCAGACACTTAACGACAGTCAAGCCCCGGGAGCAGGTTCTTGTCATATCTGAAAGCGTCTTGAAGTCGAGCATCGCGAAGATAGCATGCAGTAGCTCAAGCGGGAGGACTTCCATATCCCCAAGGGCGGACGTAGGAGACGTGCGGTCAATGGCCGGAAGCTTCGCTGGTTCGTGAATCTGAATGAGGCCTTCGATGATGTGGCGAGGCCGATGCGCAGTCAGGGAGATACTGCGCTCAAGCTCAATGTCCGAGAAAGCCATGCCGTTTCGACAATGGTGGCGATGATATGAAGGGAGCCGTCCAAGTTGTAGTGTATGTAGTCGCAAGGTAGTAGAAGTAATGCTCACGCCATGCACAGATTAGAAGTAACCTGCATAGTGTGCACGGTGCACGGTATGTACGGTCGCAATCCGAGAAACCTTTAATATTGCGACAACTAGTCGTTATAAGAAGGTGTTCAATAGCTTAAATTCATCGTATTAATTATATCTATAAGCCTAAATAGCTTAAAGTCGCTGCAATAATATTATATATATTAGTAGCTCGAGGGCACCTTTAATACTACTAGTAATACCGGTCTGTTACTATATTCCTTCTATAATACTTAGCTAATAATACTTTATAAGTAGAGGCTTACTAGTAGAGGTTAGTATTTAGCTATAAATAAATTAGCCTTCTTTATCTCTTATAATAAAGCCTTCTTAGCTCTCTTTTACACTACTTAAGCCTATCTTATAGCCTTAGGTTATAACCGCTCCTTAGCTCTTAGTTAATTATCTATCTTTTTCTTTATTATATTAGCCTCCTTCTACTTCTTCTAACTACTCTATAATATAATAGGCCTACTAATATTACTCTTAATATTACTTATATACTCGATATCCTTTATATCCTTAGTATCCTTTAATTTATTAAAAGTACCGAGGATAGTA